>JAJOZX010007810.1:0-207365 GCA_023014485.1 Bathynomus jamesi | reverse complement strand
GCATTCTTCATATTGTTATAAACAAAGGTGATGGGTCTGCTGTTCACCATTGCTTTCTATTCAGTGGTGGTAGTGCTAAATAAAGAAGTGAGGGAACGCATTTTGAAAGTGTTCTCAGATGCTGGGGGGACAATGGCGAGCGCGGCGAGCCCATACAGCTGGGGTCCGGGGCACTGTAAGCCCCCCGGGAAATCTTTTGAAATCTGACCAATTTCAGGGATATTTTGAGGTCATATGCACTGGATATTAGATATATTCCAAGGTTGAAGATGCAGTATTTCCAGTGTCATTAGATATACGACATCCAGTACGAATCATAAAAATAGCTAACAACTGGAATGATTAACTAAAAAAAAAGTTAACAACTGGTACGCCGTGGTGTCTGTTTCACCAGATCTTTATAGGCTAGCATTGCCTCAGTCGAAGCTAAAAGAAATGAACAGTTAATGATTCTTTCTCATATTTCTTCTATGGGTGGGAATTAAAATTTCATGACGTTAGAGATTTGTAAGTTCGGATTTATTTGAAATAGTGAGGGAACGCCGTTCCGTCTACCAAAAAAAGTAAGGGAACGCCGTTCCCACAGCACTACACCACTGCTTCTATTTCACACAAAACAGTTGTTATTTTATTTTACTGGGTTCAGAATCCCAGCTGAGCCCTGAACGGCCAAGCTCTGAAGGGCCACACAGCCCAAGTTAAGCTAGACTAAAACTTACGGACTTGGAGGTCATATTAGGTCCTACCTCAGGGCTGCTGACTCGATGTGGGCCTACCTTAGGTCTCAGTTGCATAAAATTAAGGTAAAAACAAAAGGGGCACTATTTATGGTCTTTCTAAACCTTGCAACAACACACAACCTGCATCATTGCACGATGCAACAATTTTGTGTCTAAACAACCAAACTGAATTGGAGAGCTCTCTATAAGACCACGTCCTGTAAGTGCCGCATTCAACAAACGAGTAGAAAGGACGCGCCAGTGCCCCCCAAAAAAATGATGCCACAAGAGTGCCCAAACAATGATGCCACAAGAGACCAAAAATGCTAGCTCTAAATTAAGTGAATTTTTCTCTAACCTTACAATTATGAGATGGATATATATACACCTTAACTTAATATATATGATACAAGCAAAGCTGCATTAATCAGCTTAGTCATCATATCGCCTTGGGACAACAATGGCTCTTCCTCTTCAAGATTTTCTAACACCCCACCGAAGAGGCATTGTTGCCATTACCTTCTGCAAGTTTAGCCAAGCCTTCTCCATGAGGCTATAACTCAAATGTTTCGTCTTGACTATCTGTGTTTTTGCTGATTTCTAAAGCGTAGAGTTTTTGTATAGGTCTCTTTAATTTTCCTCCTGAAGTCTTTACCAGTGCCCATCTAACTAAATTGTCTTTGCCAACAAACAACTCTTCAATTATGCCAAGCTTCCAGCATTGCCTTGGTTTTTCATCCACAATCATTACCACTTCTCCCACCTTGATACACTTTGCATTGGAGCCCTTTACATTGCCTGATGGGTAATAATTGAGTTCTGGCAAGTATTCTATCTGCCACCTCTTCCATAACTGATCTTGTAGCTCTTCAAGGTACTTGAACCTTCTGGTTAACTCTTCTTGAGTGCTCTGGATAGGCTGTAAGTCTCCTGGCAAACTATGGCTTGATGTTAATCGTTTACCACAAAGAAAATGATTTGGTGTCAATAGCTCTGCATCCTGCATACTGTTATAAACAAAGGTGATAGGCTTACTGTTCACCATTGCTTCTACTTCAGACAAAACAGTGCAGAATTCTTCTTTGCTCAAATGAGCATTAGCTAAATGTTTCTTTAATGGACACTTTACATTTCTCACTAGCCTTTCCCAAAATCCTCCCCACCATGGTGCTCTCTCAACAATAAACTCCCATTATACCCCATGGTGTGAAAAGTAGAATTGGAATCTCTCACCTTTTGGCAAGGACCAAACTTCTTGGAGTTCCTTTGCAGCCCTTTTGAAGGTTTTTGCATTATCCGATATGATTTTATTTTGGAAACCCGTTCTGTTCACAAACCTTTTAAAGGCCAAAAGAAATACATCACTACTTAAGTTGCTTACCAACTCCAAATGGATTGCTCTGGTGGTAGTACATGTGAAAAGACATATATAACATTTGTTAGGCTCCCCTCGCTCATACACATAGACTGGACCTGCAAAGTCTACTCCCACTACATCAAATGGGGCAGTATAGACACACCGTTCTCCTGGAAGTGGAGCCACCTTTTCATGATAAGGCTTTGCACTCCAACGCTTGCAAACCACACATCTATGCATGACCCTTTTTACTACTTGTCTAATTTTCGAATCCAAAACTGTTGTTTGATCTCTATTATCACTTCTCTAACTCCAGCATGCAACAACTTATGATGAGTATCCAGGATCAAAAGTTCCACAAAGTGCCCCCCAGAAGGTAGCAAAATTGGATCTTTTCTCCTCTGGAAACCCAGAAAACCGTAGTCTACCTCCTACTCTCAATAAATCCTGATCCAAAAACACATCCAAACCCTTGAGAGCAGAATGTGTTGGTAGAACCTGTAATGGACTGCTGCTGGTGAGCAATTTTCTCTCTTCACCAAATTTTTCCTTCTGCATATATACCACCCAGTATTGCCTGGCTTGCTGAATCTCCTTACTGTTCAGAATTCCTTCCCTTCTTGTTTCTCCCTTAATGTCTGTAAATCTATGTACTCTTGCTATCACTCTTAACAACCTTTTCAGATTGCTAATGCCCTCAAGCCTCAATATGGGGTTCTAATGTATAACTTGACAACTGTTCACAGTGCATTTTCTCATCTCACTCACCCATTCTTCTTCAGCCTGGCTTTCTCCTACAATAGGCTGATTAGAAGGCCACGTTTTCACTTCCAAGTTTTAGCCACTCTGGCCCATTCCACCACAAACTTGATGTGTAAGATCTTTCACTGAAATTCCTCGTGTTGGTAAATCAGCTGGGTTTCGGGTGCCTGGACAATGCTTCCATTACTCTGGATCTGTGTGTGCTTGAATTTCCTCCGCCCTATTGGCAACAAGTGGTTTCCATTTCCTTGCCTGGCTTCTTAACCAGTGCCAAACTATAGTGGAGTCTGTCCAATAATAGCTTGACATTTCACAAAGGCCCAACGAGTTTTGCACTGTAACTGCAAGCCGACAAGCAATGACTGCACCCATCAATTCCAACTTTGGAATAGGAAGCCTTTTCAAAGGTACTACTCTGATCTCTGCAGCAACCAACCTGCAACTTACTTCCTCTTTGAATGTCTCCAAGATGTGCCAATTCTTCGAATCAATATTTCCACTTTACCATCATATGATCAGATAACTCTTGGTCCCACCTAAGTCCAATTTCCCAGACGCTCTGAAACCAAATTTTTTACTTTATCACAAATGGAGCCAGGAATCCAAGAGGATCAAAGATCTTTGAAGCCAAACTAAGAGCTGTACGTTTTGTCCACCTTGTCTCATTCTCAGCCAGCTCTACTAAAGATTTCCCATTGAAGGTAAACAAATCCTCTCCTTGCTGCCAAACAATGCCTAGCACCTTGGTGTCTATGGCTCACACCTCCTTAATACCAGAATCCTCAATACTTTCTGCTGCATCAGGTCCTACACAGGACTGACTCATAAACTGTTGTAACTGGGAATGATTTGTCTGCCATTTTGTAAGCTCCATGCCAGCATCCCTCATTATAGCTCTAGCCTCCATGAGTATCTGTTTAGCCACTTCTGTATTATCCACTGAACACAGCACATCATCCACATGAAAATTTTTCCTCATGTGTTAAATAGTATTAGGATAGACTTCAGAATATTTCTTAAAATGGTGCGGCACAGTTGCTGCCAACAGAAATGGACTAGGGCTGAAGCCAAACAACACGGACTTCATTCGATACGCTTGAACCTTGGGTTCATTTTTAACAAGTTTCTGTATCCACCCACAGATACCTTACTGCATCTCTGTCCTCTGGTTTTAACTTTATCCTAAAAAATGCTTCCTTCACATCTGCAGTCACTGCTACTCTACCAAACCTGAATCTGAGTAGTAAGGAAAATAAATCTGCATTTAAGTTTGGCCCAGCATCCAAACAGTCATTCAAGGACACACCACCTTTGTCCTTGGCTGAGCCATCAAAAACTACCCTCAGTTTGGTGGTAGTTTTGTCTCGCCGCACCACTGCATGGTGTGGCAGATAATGTGCTTCCTGGTTCACCAACTCACTTTTTACCCTTTCAGCATAGGCCTCCTTTACATAGCTTAGGATGGCATCATTGGATTCATCTAACAACAACTCATTTTTCCTTAGCCTGTACAATGAAGTCTTGAACCTCCTATTAGGTAGCTGAAGGTTTGAGCTGGGTTTGCAAGAATCCTTCCAAGGGAGGCCAACTTCATAGTAACCATCTTTAAGCCCAATACCCTTTTCAAATTGCTCTAAAACTTCCCTATTCACTGTACTTGTCTGCTTCTCCTGTTTGTCCTTTATGCCAATGGATTCAAGTTCCCAAAAGGCTTTGAAATGCCTTTTCAAACCATGGCTGTTCTCCTCAGTCTTAACAAAAAGAACTTTAACCCCCATTTCATTGCAATAGCTACTATGCAGCATCCAGTAAGTTGAGATGTGCGGACGATGTTGGCAGTGATGAAGTCCCAATAATAGTCAGCTGCAATCAAAAGACTAATATCTTGTTCTTTCACATTTATTATTGCCAAAATTAATTCCTTTAACTTGCAATTCTTGGATACATGCCATATCTAAACAAATAGTGACTGGAGCACAAAGTTCCTCAATCTCTACAGCTTGGACCATGATAGTGGGACTTTGTGGTAACAACCCCTTAACAGAACTTCTACCTTCTTAACTTTGGTTCGGTTTTGAACTGAACCCCCAAACCCAGAAATTCTTAAATTTTTCCTACTTCTCTACTTTAGGGGTATACGTACTAGGAGTGTTTTCACACAATAATGGCTGATGCCGGCCATGGCAAATTTTGCACAAAATTTTAAACTTACAAAACCTTGCTCTGTGACCTTTCAAAAAACATTTAGAACATGCTGTAGACTTAGTTACGCTGTCCTTTCTCTCCTCAACAAATAAAGCTTCAGCCACTTCACATTTATATGACTTGTGGTTGCCTTCGCAAAGTATCCTTGATTCTCTTTAATTTATTCTCAGAAGGTGCATATAGAACTGACACTGTACCTGGGCTATACCTTTTTGTAGGAACTTTGGTGCTTTGCCTGCCTTTGTCCACCTGTTTAACATCCAACTGTGTAAACTCAATTCCCTCTCGTCTTCTTAGTTCTGTGCCTAAAAGGCTTAACATCTGCTGAAGGGGGATGTACACATGTTCTGTAGGATGTCTCCTACTTAATTCAAGCAAAATTGAGCTAGACAATTTAGACTCCAGTATAGTGACCAATATTACCCCATACCTTTCCATTCCTACACCCAAGTTCTCCATAGATCTTATTCTTACTTCAAATTTATCATATAGCTCTCGTAATTCCTTAACACTATTGGGATTATTAACAGGCGGTATAGCTAAAAGTTCGCGAGGTGGCTTTTAATTAAGATCTCTGGCTTACCAAATCATTTCTTTAATATATCCCAAGCCACATTTTAATTAGCCTCTGTTAACGCTAATCCTGCTATTGTCTTTGCTGCCTCCCCTTCCATGAGGGACTTCAAATAATTAAACTTCCCCACAGCACTTAGCACTTGACTAAAATGAACTGCTGACTGAAAACTGTTTGCCCATCCTTGCCATTCCTGTATACTCCCCGAAAATGTTTTGAGTGCAAGCCTCAGTAATTGAACTGCAGATCTGTTAACCTTAACCTCATAAACATTGTTTGTTGAGGGTTGTGTTTCATCATTAGACCTGGTCTCTAACTGTACTGAGCTGCTAAACTCTTTTGCTCTGTGGCATGCTTTAATTATGTCATCAATAATCTCTTCAAAGTAAATTATTTCATTTTCCATTTCATCCTTTTCTATAAGAGCCTCAATTTTAACATTTACTTCCCTTAGAGCAACCTTTTTAGTTTCTAATATGGAAAGCTGAGCAGTCACTGAGCTTAAATCCTCTTGCTCTATGGCAGAATCTATAGTGGTAATGACCTTTGTAGTTAGACCTTTGTAAGCCCTTCTCTTTTTTCTAAACTTGTTCAATTCAGCTGCACTCGTCTTCAATGCAAACAAACAATTGGGTTCAATGCCAAATAAGCTGAATTGGCCAAAATACTTAACCAAACTGAACAAACTCAAAATTTGAATTTTGTCAAATAAACTGAATTGCTTGAATGGGGTACTGACCAATCACCAGTCTGGAATACCAAATTTTCCACGCAAGTAACTAGCACACTGAAGTCTGCAACCTTCGCCTCCGAACAATAAAACCAAATATAGGCCCCGAAACAACCACAGACTAGCGGCCAAGTTTCACAATTGGGCGCCCAAACTTTCTACCCTGAGACCTTAACTCAATTATGCTCAACCCGTCCAGGCCTAACTTAGGCTACAATTTTCACAATCAGAACTTTGCCGAAAGATAGTCACTGACTCGGTCTTAAGATAGAATCCGATTACGAAGGACCATGTTATTTTATTTATTTTGATTGAGTTCAGAATCCCAGCTGAGCCTTCACCGGTCAAGTTCTGAAGAGCTACTTTAACTTATAGCCTAAGTTAAGCTAGACAAACTTACGGACTTGGAAGGTCTACAGTATAAGGTCCTACCTCAGGGTCGCTGACTCGATGTGGGTCTACTTTACATCTCATTAGCATAAAATTAAGGAAAACAAAAGTGGCACAATTTATGGTCTTCTTTCTAAACCTTGCAACAACTCAACCTGCACCATTGCACGATGCAACAAACCTGTATCTAAACAACCAAACTGAATTGCAAGAGAGCTCTCTATGAGACCATGCCCTAGCAGTGTCGCATTCAACAAACGAGTAGAATATGAAAATAAAAACCCACTCTAATAGACAGAGTTTATTTCCACAACAGTTTCGACGCCCACTGGCATCCTCCTCGGGTGGATACAGAAACACGAATGAACCAAAACAAGAGGGAAAAACAGTCCAGGGACCGACCGTTAAGAAATTCGCACCTAGGTTAGATCCCATTCTCCCGACACCGGAAGGGCATTTTCATTAAGTACATTCGCACAAATTTAAAACTATCTTCCTGTTCTAAACATATAGATTCTATTATTTTTTTATTTTTTTACATAATTATTACATTTATTGTTAAATTTATTACATTTAATATTGCATAATTATTTATTACAGACATTATAAATTTATTATTACATTGGTTATTACTAGGGCCCGGATGTTTAGGCATTATAAAATTGAAAAATAGGCAAAATAAAAGTATAAAATAGGCAAAAATAGGCATTTATTTTATACCGATCAAAAACACACAAAACAAAATAAGTTATATAATAATGTATGAATGTATCATTAGTTTCATTACCTTGAGACTACGTCGCACATTATTAGTCTGAATTACACATAATTACAAGTAATTTTTTTATGTTTTCAACTTTTAGGCCTCTTCTTCTGTCTGAAAGAACATGCTTGTACAGCGAGAATGACCTCTCTACTTCCACTGATGTAACAGGAGCAAATTTGAAGCATGATACATTCATGGGATTCATATCCCCTACATCGGCATCAGTGTGTCCTTCAAGAACGTGTGCAATGTTCTTTAGTCGTTCCAGATCTGCATTTGCTCGTATCACTCGGTCACATTTTTCGCGAACAGATTCACCTTTCTCGCCGGGCGCTTGACTGATGCCTGCAATGACTAACTCAAAAATTTTCAAAGCGTCGATTAACGGCTGGTTCCTAGTTTCAAGAGCAGTAATGTTCTCAGGTATTTTTGCAAAGTGGGAAGTGATGTATGAAAGTTCATTGCGAAGAGATTTATCTTCAATGAGGTCCATCACGATGCGGATTGATGAAGCATCTTCGATGTCAAGTGCTGATACAACTTCTCGAAACTTGTCAAAATTGACGTGTAATACAACGCAGCCGAGATCCAGGTTCCCCACCTCGTCAAAACGGGCTGTGGCGGCAATGCGAGTTCAGGCGCTATTTCATGCAACATATGACATCTTGATGGTGCCTTAAGAAATATCTTCTTTCCATTAGAAATTAATTTGTCGACATTGGGAACAAGCCTCGTATCTGCTCAGCAACACGGTGAAGTGCGTGAGCCAAACAAGTAACATGTAGCATTTGTGGAAAAGAATTTTCAATGCTGTTGCTGCCTTCTTCATGTACGGCGCTGCGTCTGTCATGAAGAGAAGAACTTTTTCATGCTGGATGCCCTCTGGCCAAAGCAAAGCGAGGGATGTTGTGAAAAGTTGAGCTATTGTTGAGCTGTTGGTCTTTGGCAGCTCTTCTGATGTCAGCAGATAAACTTTCGGCGTCTGATCAGCTTCCAAAGTACCTATAATCACGTTAGCAATATGGAATCGGTGGTCTCGTCTATTGAAATCCATATCTTGTTATCTGCAACGCCTTCACGTATTTTCTGCATTGCAAAGGCATAGTTTGTATCCACATAATTTTTTCGAAGAGTGGACTCACTTGGAATAACTTGTTTTGTGTATTTTTCTAAAAAGGTCTTTAATGATTTGTTTTCCAACTTCCACAGTGGAATTCCAGCATCAATAAATGATTTGCATAGCTCCAAGGAAAAGGTAGATTGACGACTTGACGTTGAAGCAAATGTTGTCATCAAACACGTTTGTAGGCTGTTTGGTTTCATCTTTTCAGCAGAAGCTTTGTGCTTAACGGTCTGCACATGCTGGGAAACAAAGTACCTTTTCTCACTATTAACTGCTTTGTCACACACTTTACAAAATAACACTGTGCCATCTGTGGAAAAGATATCTTTTCCAAAGTCACGAACATGTTGGTTCAGTTTACTACTTGAAGATGAACTAACTTTTGGCATATTAACGTCTTCTAAATATCATTCAAGTTTAGTCAAATACCACTGATGATCGCACACCCTCACACGCACGAAGCAGAACAACGAATATGAGGAAATGGCCGTGCGAGGCTAGTTTTCAGATACTGCGCTCAGCTGATAACGTCAATCATACATGACGTCATTTCCGCAATATGAAATTCCACGATATCTTCATTCACGTTATCTGCGCATTCCTGGTTAGTCTAGTCGTAACTAATACATGATAATTTTCCTATAAATGCCTATTTATGTCTTTTTTTCTTTATAATCTAATTAAAAAGGCAAAAATATGCATTTTCAACGAAATAGGCATTATCATACTCATACTCCCAAAAAAGGCAAAAAAAGGCATTTATGGCATTTTGCCTGAACATCCGGGCTCTAAATTTATTACCTTTACCCTAATTATTAAATTTATAATATTACCTTTATTATTACATCTGTTGCATTTATATTTATTTCCACATTTATTACTTCCATTATTACATTTATTAAAAGCGAGTAAGGAAACAATCCAATCCAGAGACCTTTATTATTACATTTATAAAGTACCTTACTTGATTCCCAATCTATAGCATGATTATTTTGGCTGGCGTGATAAAAAAATGGCATTATTAGTATTACAACTTCTGAAGGCATATTTGTGTTCTTTAATACGGGGAACGTGTTCGAACCTAAGTGTGAATTTCTTAAAGGTCTCTGGATTGGATTGTTTCCTTACTCGCTTTTAATAAATGTAATAATGGAAGTAATAAATGTGGAAATAAATATAAATGCAACAGATGTAATAATAAAGGTAATATTATAAATTTAATAATTAGGGTAAAGGTAATAATAATAAATGTTAAAAAAATGTAAATGCAATAATAAATGCAGTAATTATGTCAAAATATTAGAATCTGTATGAATAGAACAAGAAGATAGTTTTAATTTGTGGGAATGTACTTATAAGCGGACCCTGTAATAAAATGCCCTTCCGGTGTCGGGAGAACGGTATCTAACCTAGGTGCGAATTTCTCAATGGTCTCTGGATTGTTTCCTAATCGGCTTTTTTCATTCGTTTTTCGGTTTATAAGTTCTGTATAATAAACAACAATGTAATAACCAATGTAATAATAAATTTATAATGTCTGTAATAAATAATTATGCAATATTAAATGTAATAAATTTAATAATAAATGTAATAATTATGTAAAAAAATAAAAAATAATATAATCTGTATGTTTAGAACAGGAAGATAGTTTTAAATTTGTGCGAATGTACTTAATGAAAATGCCCTTCCGGTGTCGGGAGAATGGGATCTAACCTAGGTGCGAATTTCTTAACGGTCGGTTCCTGGACTGTTTTTCCCTCTTGTTTTGGTTCATTCGTGTTTCTGTATCCACCCGAGGAGGATGCCAGTGGGCGTCGAAACTGTTGTGGAAATAAACTCTGTCTATTAGAGTGGGTTTTTATTTTCATATTTTGACCTTCACGTAAAAAAAAAAGGAGTTTTTTGCATTTAAAACGAGTAGAAAAGATGCTGCCAGTGCTCAACAATGATGTCACAAGAGCCAAAAATTGCTAGCTCTAAATTAAGTGAATTTTTCACTAACCTTACAATTATGAGATGGATAAATATGTAATAACGTGGGGATGTTAGACCCTGTTAGGTATTAGATTATCAAATAGACATAAAAGGTACTTACAGGTGCTTTGATTTAGATCTTTTGGGCCAACCATTTGTGCCAGCGTCAACCAACCTCGACCAACTTAGTCCTAATTTACTAATTTAGAAGCTATAGACATTTCCCCTAACTGACATAATAATTAGACCACTTAACCTAATCACAAGTTAGTCACTTTAGAAGCATCACCAAATTAAACTTAGAATCACTGATTGCTGCAGATAAAGAAATACATGCTGTTTAGGTCAGCCCAATAAACGAACAGGCCGTGTCTTCCTGTTTATCTTTTTGTATTGCTATTTAGTTTCCTTTTAGTGACTTTTAGACTATATATATATATATATATATACACACATATATATATACACACACACACACGTCACTTCACTCCTTTCCTACAAGTTGAGTTTGTCAGTGGGGTGAGAGACCCTTGTCGATCTGCAGGGCGAGGTTGATGTAGTAGGAATAGGTGCAACCTGCATAGGTGGGCGATTTGAACTATTTTCAGAAGAATCGGGTCTCCCTTCTGGAGGGCTCTGGTCATCCTGCAATTCACGTTCCCATATCTGGTCCTGATGGCGTTTAATAGAACAACCATCTTCTAGTTGGCGCTTGAAGGAAACAGGGCTCGTTCTCTCCTCAGTCTTCTGCACCGTTGCAGGAACCCATTTTGGTCCAGACCATAGTTGTGAATCATATCTGGATCATTAGGTTACGCTTCTATAACTCTCATTTTCTTAGTGTCATGATACAACGTCTGTTTTTCCTAATGGCGTAAAACTCGTTGTTGTAACGTTTCGTCTGGACGTAACAGATCGAAAACAGAACGAATTTCCCGGCCAATAATGAGTTTAAAAGGAGGCACCCTCGTCGTCGTGTGAGATGTTATTCGATATTTAAATAAAAATTTATTCAACACCACTTGCATTTCCTCCCCATGAGAATGACGCAAGGCAGACTTGAAAGTACGGACAACGTTTTCCGCGAGACCGTTAGTATACGGGTGAAAAACACTAGACCAGACATGTCTAATGCCATTTTGGTGGACAAAAAAACGAAATTCCTCACTGGTAAATCAAGTGCCATTGTTGGAAACCAGAACTATGGGTAAACTCCATCAAGCAAAACACGAACGGAGTAGGCGATTTGTAACTCCCGAAGTCGTGGAAGTGGTTGGAAAAATTTCCACCCACTTAGAGTAAGCGTCTACAATGATTAAGAAATAGGTATTACTTATAGGACCTCCATAGTCAACATGGATCATCTGCCAAGGTATAGTAGGCCATTCCCAAGGATAAAGTGGACTTTTCTTCGGTAGATCTCTGTTCGCTAGGCAGTTTTGACAGGAACGAACCAGTGATTCGAGTTCTCCATCTAAACCGGGCCACCAGAAATAAACTCTCGCCAGCGGTTTCATTTTCGTTGCACCCATGTGTTGAGCGTGAAGTTCCTTCACTAAATTCAACGTGCCTTCATTCGGAATTATCACTCTGACCAAATAAGAGACAGCCATTTTGGATTGAGAGTCCAGACTGACGTTGATAAAAACGCTGCAATTCACTCTCAACTTTAGTAGGCCAACCAACTAAGCAGTAGTGGATGACCTTAGCCAGAATAGTGTCTGATTTGGTTCGCTGTTCTATCTACGTATACTACAGTTACTGGAGTGGAGTCCAAAAACTCCAACAAATGAACCCATTCTGTAGGTATACGTACGCATTCATTTGGATTTTCTAAAGGCAACCTACTAAGTCAAATTTATAGGCTTGTAGAATCAGTGCCCCTCGTTGAATCCTACCTGAGGCCATAACTGGAATATTCTTAGTCGGTGAAAATAAACCTAAAAGAGGCTTATGGTCAGTAATTAGTTTGAATTCATGACCCTAGTGACAGAAATGAAATTTCTTTACTGCAAATACTAAAGCTAAGGCTTCACGTTCAAGTTGTGCATATCGCCTTTCAATCTCAGTTAGTGTTCTAGAAGCAAAACAGATAGGCCTATCTACACCATCAATGTGGTGAGATAACACTGCTCTAATTCCATAAGAACCTCTATCCGCTGAAACTACGAGAGGGAGTTTGGGATCATAATGCACTAAGAGAGTGGACTTTAGTAGTACTTCCTTTGAAGCTTCCAATGCTTACTTTTCGGTTTTCTCCTATTTCACTGTTCCCCAGATCGTAATAACTTATTTAAGGATTCAATGAAAGTCGATGTATTAGGCAAAAATTTCCTAAAAAAGTTTAGGAGACCTAAATAAGCTTGTAACTGCGTGATGTTTTGTGGAGGTGGTGTATTTTTTATTGCTTCTAGTTTATCGACCTTTGAATGAATGCCCGAATCATCTATGCGGAACCCAAAATACGAAACCTCATTTGTGACCCAAAAACACTTTTCTTGTTTGTAGCTTAAGTCCGGCATCCCGGAGTCTTTATAGAACTGTTGTTATAATGTTATAATGCTTCAGACCAACAAAGACCCTAGGATCCACTCATGGCTGGTCTACCTAACTGTGTTCGTAATTGTGCTTAGTGCATGTCCATCGTGGTGGCGGAGAGCACCTATAATTTTACATGGGTTCCGAACCACAAAGCCTTAATTTGACTTCTTTAAACTATACCCAATCTATCAACATATGCGTCTAGTCGATTTTTAAACATGTTTATAGACATGCTACTAATTACTTCTGCAGGCAAACTATTCCACCTATTTACTATTCTATGCGTAAAAAAGTTTTTGGCAACTGCTGTCTCGAATCTTCTACTTGTCAACTTACACCCGTTATTTCTAGTCCTATTATAGTGAGATATTTCGAAAAAGCTATCTCTATCTACCTTATCGAACCCATTCATAATTTTAAAAACCTGGATTAGATCGCCCCTTAGCCTCCTAGTCTCGAGTGCAGTCAATTTTAATTCCTTAAGCCTATCCTCGTACGACTTCGACCTAAGCGACGGAATCATCTTAGTTGCTCGTCTTTGAAGTCTTTCGATTTTGTCTATATCTTTTCGCATATGCGGATTCCAAAATTGGATCGCGTACTCCAAATGGGGTCTAACTAATGATTTATAAAGAGGAACAATAATATCACGCGATTTGTATTAAAAATACCGAGCTATAAAACCTAGTACTTTGTTCGGCTTATTGACCGCTGCTGTACTTTGTTTCGCCACTTTTAAATCACCAGTGACTAACTCCTAAATCTTTTTCCTGCTCTACGCTTGCTAACTCCTTCCCTGACATACTATACGCAAAATTACCGTTACGCGAACCTATATGTAAAATTTTGCACTTATCGACGTTAAATCTCATTTGCCATGTGACTGACCAATCAACGATTTCATTCAGATCTTCCTAGATTTTACCTCTATCTTCGTCATTAATTGCCCTACCACCCAACTTCGTGTCATCCGCAAACTTTGAAACTGTACTGACTAGGCCGACATCTAAATCGTTAATATATATAAGAAAAAGCAAGGGGCCCAATACAGAACCCTGAGGAACGCCGCTCGCTACATTAGCCCAACACGACTCGGCTCCATCAACGACCACCCTCTGTTTCCTACATCGCAACCACTCTTTTATCCAATTTATTACTACACCCCTGATCAAATGAGCCTTAATTTTTATGAATGAGTATTTTGTGCGGTACGGTGTCAAACGCTTTTTGAAAATCTAAATACACTATATCAATCGCCCGATGACTATCGTAAACTTCAACCACACTTTGAAAAAATTCTAAAAGATTAGTAAAGCAAGCTTTGTTTTGCCTAAAACCGTGCTGCATATTTCTAATCAAGTTATGCAATTCTAAATGTTCCCATTAGCTTACCTACAACTGATTGGCCTATAATTTCCCGCCGTCCTTTATCGCCTTTCTTAAAGATAGGTGTATGGGATATATGGAATCTGGCCCTGGTGATTTACGCATTTTCATTTTATCAATATAGCGCATTACCTCCCTTTCACTAACCACAATGTTGTCCAAAGTATTATCATTATCAAAAGGTATTATGTCTATGGCCGTAGGGATATTCGTTACATCTTCTATAGTAAAAACTGACCTTAAAAATTCGTTTAGCAACGTAGCCATTTGCTTGTTTTCAGGAACTAGCTCTCCGTTAAAATTTTTCAACGGCCACGTTTTACTGGATTCCTATTGTTGACGTATTGAAAGAATCTCTTGGGGGTTTTCTTTGCCGTCACGAGCTATGGAAATTTCAAATTCGCGCTTGGACTTTTTATTACACTTTTCGCTTCACGCCTTACAGATATGTAGTTGTTTCGTAACCACAAATTGTCCTTATCGCACTTATGTAGCCTATAAGCCCTATCTCTACTCTTTATAATATCTCCTACTCTAGAAATAAACCACAAGGGCTTGTTGTTTACTTTCGCACGGTTAATTTTCTACAGTACACATTCCTCATTTATAGTCCTAAATACTGTTTCAAACGATTCCCACATTAGTTTTGTGTTGGAGATTCCCATTACGTTTTCCTAATTGACGTGTGACAATTCATTTCGAAATTTACAAAAGTCTGTGTGCTGGAAGTTAGGAATTTTAGTCGAGTTAGCTGGTTTCGAGTGACTTACTGACTATTTCTGATTTACTTCTATTACTTAAAGATCCGTGATTAGCCTGCCATCCGTAGTTATTACTAAATCTAAAATACTGTCCAACCTCGTAGGTTCCCCAACCTTTTGAATACGATAGCTATCCTCGAGAAAATTAACTAAACGATTACCTTCCGCGTCTCCCTGCATTGTATCGTAATTCACGTTGGTGCAATTAAAGTCTCCCATAACTAAGGCCTGCTCACTACCTATTATTCTCTTTAGTTCACGATATAACGCTTCGTCCGTATCAGCTGTTTGATTAGGGAGCCTATATATAACGGCAACAAGAAGTTTGAAATCGTTCAATTTAAGTTCTGCTATAATCGAATTTATCGGTTCTGGAATTCTATGCTTTACCGTACTTCTATAACGTTCTCAATATTATCTTTGATATGCAACATAACACCATCTCCTCGCCCACCTATTCTGTTTTTAACAAAAAGTCTATAACCTCTAATTTGATACTCCCCTACAAAGTCACGTGTTTCAGTGCTAAGCCACGATTCATTTATCGCAATTAAATCATAGTCTTTATAAGCAATTAAAGAAAAAAATTCGTTTATTTTATTTCGTAGGCTACGAGCATTTAAGGATAGAACCTTCAAATTGTTTGTAATTGCGATGCGTTCGCGAACGCAAGGGAAATTTGAGGAAATTACGCCGGGACCGTTCGAGTTACGGCAGCCTGAAGAGACAGTATTATGAAATAGTCTTCCTAAACGCGCAGCTCCAACGTCATTAAGATGAAGTCCATCTCCGAGGAACAAGTCCCTCCTGCCGTAGAAACTGTTCCAAAAATTCGCAAAATGCACTCCTTCCTGTTGGCAAAGAGACTTTAGGTTATTGTTGATATAGATCGCCTTGCTGTAGAAATTGCTATGTTGGATAATTCGAGGAAGTATACCTGTTAAAACAATCTTATTAGTTTTTTCCTTTAGTCGCTCTAGTAAGTCCCTGTACCTAGCCAGCAGCTCTTCCGATCTAGAATTTAAAACGTTATTAGTACCGACATGAATGACATACATTGTGTCCTCAGAGGTTCCGTCTGTAAAATGGTCAACACTATTAGTTATATTCTCCACCCTTGCACCAGGGTAGCAGTAACGGCGCCTACGACAAGGGTTTCTCCCACAGAATTCCTCGAGCTGCCCTCGAACAATGGAATCGCCAACGAGTCGTATTTCCGGTTCATCAGCATCTTCGAAACCTAACACAGAAAACTTATTGTTTGTTATTACTGGTAGACAAGTTTTAGGTTTTCTCAATGGGGCTCCATTACGCACTTGAACGAAGGGTTGGGAACTAGGGGAAGAGAAAGGGCTATTAGTACTATTTATATTAGTAGAAACTGAGACAGGAGGGGTCGTAACTGAAGGCTCAAGGGACTCTAATTTTGCTGTCAGGAGCATCACCCTCTCTTCAAGCCTCACTCTGGCCTCCCTCTCACGTTCTAATTCGTTCCTCAGCACTTCCATGCTTGAGCACCATCTGCAAACTAACTGCTCATTATTATTAGCCAAAGTAAACGCGTAAGCGGCAAATTTCTCTTCATAGCAACTGCAAGTACTAGACAGGGGTGCTATGGTATAAATTAATTAATTAGCAAAAAAAACAAAGAAAACGAGCGTTTGGAAATTAATAAATTACAACGTAGGTCTACCGCGTGCTTATTGTGCCGTCACCTGCGCAAGCCCGCAAAAATATTCTTGAAACGCAGAAACAGGTTCTTGTAACACAAATTTATACTAAATGAATATATACTTAATTAAGCTACCGACGAAGGATCTGTAAAAGAAAAGGTATTAATAAGACTTATCTGTCCGCTATTCGACCGACTTTTTTCTTTAATTTTTTCCTTTTTCCTAAGGAGCGTGACCACACCCTATTTGGTGATGCCCGTAGCAAGGCAAAATGAACCTTATTAAACCTCGTTTTCTAATATATTCGGCAAACAAACAAGGCAAACAAGGCAAAATGAACCTTATGAAACCTCGTTTTCTAATAGATTCGAAAAACAAACAAGGCAAGCCACGTGCACTAGCCTTGATTTAATCAAATAATATATTAATGAATAAAGTCAATAAATGAAATATATTCATTAATGAATGATTTGTAATACGAGGTAATTTAGTTAAGAATGCACCAAACACTATTTTTTAAAGACACTTCAACGAAAACAACGTATTCAATTGGTAACACTGGACACTCGATAAAACACGTCTGTTCACAAGGAAAGACTGAACACTTCTGAGGAAAGACTGGTCACTTCTGTTAATCTAGTTACAGTAGGTATTCTTCTTTATATGAACCTAAAATGAGGACATCATCTAGAAAACAAAGTACACCCGGAATGTGACCTAGAACTTGGTCCATTGTTCTCTGAAAAATACCCAGAGCTGATGCTATTCCATAGCATAGCCTATTGTACCTATATAGGCCTCGGTTTGTATTTATGATAGTTAGCTCTTTGGAGTTTTCGTCTGAACTTAGTTTTCGTCTTAACTTGTGACATATCTAGTTTTGTGAAATATTTACCTTTCAGTAAGAGAGCTAAATATTTCATCACGCTTGGCTTGGCAGTCTAGAACAATTGCTCTATTTGCTGTTAAACGGTAATCCCCACATAAACACACTGACTTGTCAGGTTTTAGTACAGGAACTACCGGGGCAGCGCACTTAGTGTGTATGACTGGTTCGATAATTCTATCTTTGAGCAGTCTATCAATTTCTAAATCTACCTTCTCCCGCAATATATGTGCAGTTGGACGAGCCTTACAAAATTTTGGAGTTACTGTACATTAGGGTGGATGGTCTTTTAGTTTGCCTACTTCAGGCCCAAAAAGAAAAGAAAACTCCGTTAACAGTGAATCTATGTCAGGTGGATATGCGAGTGTATGCACATCTGTGCGGCCCTTTGGCAAAATTTTGTCAATAGGCAATTTCAAAGCATCAATCCAGTCATGGCCTAGTAGAGTAGGCCCTTGCTCATCCACCACTAAAAAAGTTAAGGGATGAGACAAAGTTTTCTTGTTGAGTGTAATTGTGATGGATGCTTCTCCACAAATAGGTATTTGTATGTTACCATATTTTTTTAGTATTGTTTTAGATTCGTGTAGTTTATTTAGGTGTACAGTATTTTCGAAAGTTTTGTCAAAAACTGTTTTAGAGATGACAGTTCGCGGAGCACCTGTATCTAGTCCTAGAGGAACTGTAATTCCATTTCGGCCTACTTATATAATATATGGGCCCGTATTATCACCACTTTGCTGCTCATAAAATAGGTATACCGCTCCAATGTTCGAAGTATTTCTATTTGGAGGATTACCACTGGAAATGTTATAATTAGAATTTTCACCCTTTCTTTTTCCTTGAAAAACAAACTTTAGCTTGTGGCCTATTTTACTCCAGTTTCGGCAAACTGTTTCTTTAAAGGGACAGTCCTTCTTCCGATGGTGTTTTCCACATTCAGTACATAGCTTGGAAGGCTTTTCCTATTGTTTAGCGTTCGAATTAGTAGATTTAGTAGTATTTGCAGCATACCTTTTATTAGTTTGTCTAGTACGCTCATTAGGTCTGCCAGGCCTAGAAGATTTAAAGCTATTTACGTGTTGGGCCTTACTAGTGTGACTGCCAAAAGCTCTAACATCTTTAGCGGCTGTTTCTCTAGCCGCGGCTACTTCTACAGCCTGACTAAAAGTTAGGTCCTGTATAGCTAATAGGGCTCTCTGGGTAGACTTCTCTTTGAGACCTATTACAAACCTATCTCCTAGCATTTCGTCTATTTTGTCCCCAAATTTACAAGTAAGGGCATGGGCTTTTATACCCCGAACAAATTCTGCAATGCTTTTATTAGCAGTCTGATGCCTAGAATAAAATTTGAAACGTTCATAGATGAGAACCACTCGTGGTTTGTAGTGATTGGTTAGGGCCTGTACCAATTCACTGTAGGTGCAAATTTCCAGTGCTTTAGGAGCAACTACGTCCGTGACAGACAGTCAGGGTCGTATTATCCAATAGGCACAGTAGGCGCTGTGCCTAGGGCCTACGAAAACTAAAAGGCCTACGAAAATTTTTTTGACTATCTTTTTTTTATTTGTATGATAAAAACTGTAAAAAATATCTCTTCTTGAATATGTAAAAATGAACAATGAATAATCACTATACTCATATATTCTTATATACATTCATATAATTCGTATATTCATCCATATAATTCTTATGTTCATTCGTATACTTCGTATATTTATATAATCCTTATATTCTTATTCATATATTCATTTTGACATATAAAGTTCAAAATCGTATAAAGCTGACAAAAGTTTGGATACATTTTTTATTTGCTTTCTATTTTATAATTGGTGAATTATTCCTTTATAAACTACTTAATCATTTTTTAGATTTAGTAATCTTGTTAAATTCTGCAATATTCATTTCTTGTAAACATTCTCTCTTCGTTGTACTGTAGAAGATAAAGTCATGTCCTGCTTAACGTTTTGAATCTTAAGCATTTAATTTTTGCTCGTGTGCATGTTTGATTGTAATTCGTGATGGAAGGCATATTTCAATTTCCATTTTTAGTTAACTCGGCAGATCATAACATCAGATCTGTCAATATGCGGTTTAAAATAAAAATATGGCTTCCTCTTGCTTAGCAGTCTTAACATTGATACAGCCAAAATATTTGTTTTGTCTTTAAATGTTTTACGAAGTAAATCAGCCTAATGAGAATGAAAAAAACAAAAACAGATCAACATTAAATAATAATGAGGTCAGTAAAAAAATTCAATATAAAAGCCCATAAAATTAGACTGATCTAATTTAGAGGCTGAACATTACCTGTAACATTTCAGCAGTAAATTACCGTAACAAAGTCTTTATCTTCTCCTTTGAGCCTTGCTCCCTTCAAAGAACTTAGTCTTAAATAGAGAAAAATAATTTCTCGATCCGTTACAAGAAGAATCGGGGAACCTTCAGAGAATTTAATCAGCTTCACAGAATCCTCCGATCCACTACAAGAAGAAATCGGAGAGTGTATAGAAGAAAACTACTGCGATTCCCTATACGGTACCAACTACTCCAGAGTAACATATCCGTCCCCCGTCAACTTCGAACCGACCAAGGCCATAGACGGAGGGGTTAACTATATATATATATATATATATATATATATATATATATATATATATATATATATATATATATATATATACACATGGAAAAATGAATAATTCCTGTATGATCTTTATATTCAATTATTAATTTTTACATAGGGACCAAACTCGCATAGCGCAATTATCTGTTGGTCAATTCATACGCACATGTACATACGTCCACATGTATTCTTTTTATTTTCTTTTCTTAAAATTAATTAATTTCTCGCAATCTCATAAATATTTATGCGAGTGTTCGAATTCTGCTAACCACCGCGGAAGCAAACACTTCTGAAATAAAAATAAATCTTCTAATGCAAATTTATAAAACAATTATCACGTGTGTTATGTTATATACATATACTGTAATTAATGATTAATGATAATAATTTATAATGTAATTAATGTACTTTAATTAAACAATAATAATTTAATATAATGTAATTAATGTACTTTAATTAAACAATAATAATTTAATATAATGTAATTAATGTACTTAATGATGTAATGTACTTAATGACGTAGTGAATGTACTTTAATGGAATTGTAATTAACGATAATAAGTGCATGTGAATTGAGTGATAATTATAATCATAATTGTAATAAACAAAAATTACACCGTACTCAGTGATGTACTTAGATTGTACTAAATGTCCGACACGACATTGTGTCGCCATGTAGGAATATACACTCAGCGATATTATTATTTTTTTTATTATTATTTTTTTTTCGTTCGTTGGAATAAATTTTGGAGTTGCTTCCTGTTTTGCCAAATAATTGGTGACTTATTCTTTTCAAGATTCTTAATAATTTTTTAGATTAAATGCATCCTCTCTTCGTTATAAAAGATGAAGTCATGTCTTGCCTTAAACTTTTAATTTTTTCCCATATGCATATCTTAATATAAGAATGCATGATTCAATTTCCGTTCTAATTAACTCGGCGGATCAGGAAAAGCAGCAGATCTAAAAATATGCGGATTAAGCTAAAAATATGACTTCCTCTTCCTATATCCTGTTTATCTGTTTAACCATTGTCATAACAAAAAAATTACTTTATTTTCAAACATTGTGCAAAAATAATGCAGCCTCTTCAACATTTAATAATGATGATGTTAGTAGAATCGGGGTATATAAACCCCAGTAAATTCTTCCATGTTCATTCAGAAGTCAATTCAGAGGCTGAGCACTACCTGTACATTTTAGCAGTAAATTACAGTAAGAAATATTTTTTATCTTCTCCTTCGAGCCTTGCTCTCTTCAGAGAACTTAGTCATTAAACTTCCCTGATACGTTATAAGAAGAATCCGGGAATCTTCAGAGAATTTAGTAAGCCTCCCAGAATCCTCTGAGCCACTATAGAAGAACTCGGAGAGTAAGATAGAAGAAAACTACTGCAAGTAACACATCCGTTGCTACCACCTAACTAGAACCCCCGTCGACTTCGAACCAACCCAGGCCATAGACGGAGAGGTTAACAACTGGAGATAGCCAGGATTTTAACAACTGGCAACCTCTGCATCCAGGATTCTTCCAGTCTTCCAGACCCTGGAACTAGAACCAACATCCAGTTGACCGGCGTGTCACGACTTCTAGTTCGTCATATCCACCCTTGAACCGGTGTGTCACGACTCCAAGTTCTCCACGCCTAGTTTTCATCCAAGAACAAGTGGCCAGCAAGACACGTTTTCAGGACACGTCTCCAAGGATTTCGCCGTAGGAATCTTAAGTACAGAACTTTTTTTTTAAATAATCTCGAAACATTTGAAAAGCCAGTATTATTAACAGTAAATAATTAATATTGAGCCAGAATTAACAAAAAACACAGTGAACATTCCATACACCAGTGATACATTTCTTTTTCGTGAAACCGAGTTATTTCTAGTATTATAGTATAATTTTATTTAATGTACCGAGCATAGTACCAGGATAATCTTGCTTACATTTTTTATTATTATTTTGTTTGCAATCTTTTCAAATTTTCCCCTAGTTAGGCAAATTGCTGTGCATTTATTTACGTAATGTGTATTTTTTAGATAGAGAAGTTAGAAAAACCCCTTAAGTGATCATTCCATAAATTAAGATCGGTCAAGCAGACCAAATTAGAACACATTAATAGTACCTTCACATATGAGCGATTCAGACGGTGCGCTTTCTGACATCGAAAATTTCCCTACATCCATTTTCCCACCTACCCCGCGCCCTTCAAACATATTCCCAACCACACAAACCTCAGATCAAGTACAAGCCAATATGTCTCAAACCCCCGCCCCAGCGTACATTAACTTAGGTAGACTAGTAAACCTTCCCCATACTGTCTTAATTTTTAAGGGGACCATAGATAATCACTTTGCTAAACCACGCGTAAGACCTTGGATTGAGTCTTCAGAACAACATTTCTTACGCGAAAACATCACCGATGATGATATAAAGATTAGGGAAGCAAAAACGTTTGTCGACTCCAAAGAAGGGAATGCTCATGACAGTCACCTACGTCCCATCAATTAGCGAAGCCACAACAAAACAAAAGAAACAAAGAAACCTCATGGTAGCAACGACCATATACCAAAACCTATCTGGAGCACCTAAAAAAAAGTTTCAAGAGTTTCTAAATGTTGACAAACCAGTAAGGGTAGCTATAAATAAAACACGGGAACATTACCCAGATTTAGCAAACCAGAACTACCGAAAGGGTAGAGAAACCTCCGAACATTACATCCAGCAGCAGCAACCACAACACCAACAGCAACAACAACAACCCTATAAATCGAGGCCAATGCAGGGAACACCACCCCAGAAACAAGCCCCCCGAAACCCAGAATACACGCCCTCCTCCACAGTGTTTTAACTGCGATAGCTTTGGGCACATGATAAGTCAGTGCAATTATCCCTCTTATTGCTCCCACTGTCACGAACATGGTCATCGCCGTGGCGATCGCCAAAAATGTGCCGATAAAGCCACTGTAGGGTATAGGCCTCACTTCCAGAAATCGAACCACCAACGTTCTGAAAAGCCCTCCAAACCCCAGAAACCAGTCCATTCCCAGCCTCAGTCGAACCACCAACCAAATAGATTACGACCACAGGGTCAATGACATTACTGTATTACCCCATGTACAAACCCCATTACAATCAACAAGGGCGGATAGTTCAGTACGTAGAAGTACCCGCGGAGGAATAATTTTCCCCAGAGTACAGTTTTCAAGAAAACCCTCCAGCGTATGGTGATCCCATAGAATATGACCCAGGTCCTCCCCTAGAGGACAATTCGAGCCCTCTTTAGGACCCTACTTTGGAGTCGGCAGTTCAACCTCCTCTGTCCTAAAGAGCAGTAATGTATCCAAATACACACACCAACTCCCCATCAGAATAATAGGTGCAGACCTCCTAGATTTAATAATAAATTGTAACATACTGTAGATAACCAAAATATAACCGCTCTCCTAGATACAGGAGCACACGCGACGTTAATTAAGAAACAATATGTAGATGAATTACTAGAAAGTAAATATTACAAATATGAAATTAAGGCACCCTCCTGTCAACTCAGAGGAGTTACGGGCACACCCATACCTACATACGGAGAAACTGAATTATATTTAGAAGCTGGAAACGCGGTATACCCCGTGAAATGTTGTATAGTAGACACAGTCGCCACCTTTCAGACAGATATCCTACTAGGTATGGATTTTTTTAACCGGAATCAATGGGAGATTTACCCAGCCGGAAAGTTAGTAAAGTGTCGAAATAGGACGCACCATCTCCATGAGGATAACAGACAGCTTAATGCTAATAGAATTAGTTCAGTTCAGATTTCAGAAATAGGAAACCCCTCCACTTGATAGCAGTTCAAGTCAGTTGGTTGCATCCAGAAGGACAACCGCTCCAGAAATCAGCCCCAAGAGTAATCAGTTCCAGTTGTTGAATCCAGTTGGATGAACACAGTCAGTTTCCAGTCAGCCAGTTTCAGTTCAGCCCATAACGCAAATTTTAGTCGCCGAACCAGAGTCAGATTCTCAATTTTTCATATGCCCTACCGAGCATATAACAATAGCACCTTATGAGAAGATCTGTTTCTTAGCAAAAGTAGTCGACAGTCCAGGAAAATTATTAGAGCCAGAGCGTACTCTAATTACAGAGAAAAGTAATTTCAAAAGAGATGTTCTTATTGCCCAAGTCCTTAGTCAGAGTCAGAATTCAGCTATCCTGTTGTTTGTTTAAACAAAGGAAAAAGCCCTATCAAATTAACTTCAAATCAGAAAATAGGAACTGTTTCACAGTAGAAATAGATTCAGATTTCCCCACCAGTACGATAAATCGTATTTCCAGTTCCTTAGAGTTAAACCCTTCAGTATTGAAAGAAGAATATAAGAAATGTCTGGAGCACCCCCTTCAGGAGTCACCAGCCTTACAGGATCCCAAACTAATGGAATCACTTCTTGATTTCCTGATAAGAAATAGAGATGTGATTGCCCTAAAAGGAGATCCTCTGGGCCGAACTAATTTGGTCCCTTTTAACATAAAACTGGAACCCAATTCCAAACCCATTTTCATTCCTCCCTATCGGGTTCCACATTCCCAATTAGTCACTATTGAGGAACACATTACGGACATGTTGGAGCAGGATGTCATTCAGCCTTCAGCTAGTCCCTGGTCCGCTCCTATGATTCTTGTCTCCATAAAGGACGGAACATCTCGCCCTTGTATAGATTTTAGACGCCTAAACCACATTACCATCCCAGACTGTTTCCCTCTTCCAAACATGCAGGAAACAATTCTGAACGTAGGGAAAGCTAACTTCTTTTCATCCCTCGATTTAGCATCTGGTTATTGGCAAATGGAGGTCAGTCCCGAATCTCGGGCATTGACTGCTTTCTCCACTAACCGAGGCCATTACGAATTCCAGGTTTTACCTTTCGGAGTCCGAAATGGGCCTGCTAATTTCTCTAGGTTGATGAATATAGTCCTTTCCGACCTATTAGGTGTTGAAGCTCTCGTTTATCTTGACGATATTATCGTTGACAGTTCGGACACAAAAACACACTTTCAACGTCTTCAGAATGTGCTATCACGCTTGAGAAAAGCACATCTTAAACTGAAATTTGCAAAGTGCAACTTTTTACAAGAGTTCCTGGCATACCTAGGATTTCTATTATCAACCACAGGAATTAAACCTGATCCAGCCAAACTCGAGGTACCCTGTATCCAAAACCATCGACGACGCTCGTGCATTTATTGGTTTTGTCGGATTCTATCGGAATTTTATCCCCCAGTTTTCAAATATTGCTAAACCCATTACTAATTTGTTCCAGAAAAACGCTAAATTTAACTGGGAATCTGATCACCAACATGCCTTTGAAACTCTAATTGGTAAACTAACCTGTCATCCCATCCTTCAATATCCTGATTACACAAAACCCTTTGTCATAGCCACAGATGCTTCCTCCTATGGACTAGGAGCCGTCCTATTACAGGACGTAGATGGTGTGGAATTACCCATTGCTTATGCCAGTCAACTTCTCTCTGCACCTCAACGGAATTATTCCACTACGGACCGAGAGGCCCTAGCGGTATATTGGGCTTTGAAAAAATTCCGAAATATCGTCTATGGCTACGATGTAACCATCAAGACTGACCATAAGCCACTCACGTACCTCTTCAAGGACAAGCTACTTGAAGGACGGTTGAGTAGATGGGCTCTGTTGATTCAGGACTTTGCGGCAAAAATCGTATACAAACCGGGAAAACTTCAAGTTATTCCAGACGGATTGTCGAGACTCAAGCCGACGCCCAAGTGAATAAAATAGGAATTCTTCCTGTGTTCGACTACGAGTGTCTGCAATACTCCCAACAACAGGACCAACACACCCAAAACCTTCGGGCGCGCTGGAACAAAAGGAACCATCGAAGGTAAAAGAACAGTACAACCTCAAAGATGGGCTCGTACATTTTAGGAACGAAGATGGAAACGACCTCGTGGAGATACCAAAGGATCTCGTCGATATAGCCATTGGACTTTGTCACGACTCACCTTTGTATGGCCACATGGGGCCGGATCGCACCATCAAGAGTCTTTTGGAGTGATACCATTTTCCCGAAATGAACAGAAAGGTACATGAATACATCGCTGAATGTCCGTCGTGTTTAAAACACAAAGGCAACGTACCATCCACAGCTCCTATGCATAAATATCCAGTATGCCAAAGGCCCTGGCAAAGAACTGGAATGGATATACTGGACCATTCCCCAAAACATCAAAGGGAAACCAGTACATCATTGTGTTTACGGACCACTTCTCGCGTTACAGCGAAGTAGCTGCCATTCCAGACCAGACCTCGGAAACTGTGGCCAGAGCCCTAGTGGAACGCGTCATCCAGAATCATACTACTCCTTCCATCCTAATTTCGGATAACGCTCTTAGTTTCACGTCCAAACTGTTCGAATCACTCTGTAACATGTGTAAAATTAAAAACACACACATTGTGGCATACCATCCGCAGGCAAACGGCTTAGTGGAAAGGCACAATCGAAAGATCTTAGAAGCCCTTCGCCACGTTGTCGATGCATCCTCCCGTACATGGGATGATTCCCTCCCATGGTACAAACAGCCATCAACAATGGCTATAATGTGTCCTATGGACACCCCTCATTTCGTCCTCTATCACTACGACAAGCGTCTACCTTTTGATTTGCCCGACCAAATCGACCCGGCAGTTCTAACATCTTCCGAGATGGCAGAAGCAAATCAGCAACTAGCTGAACTATCTTCCATGATTTTTGACATAATCCGCTATGCCCTAGACCAACGAAACCAACAGATGGAGCAAGAGCAACATAGTCGTCATCCCCGTCAACGGACTATAATCGTCGGTATGCGATGTTATCTGAAGAGCGTGAAACCGCCAAGTGCTCATCGCAAATTATACCCAAAATGGGATGGCCCATATAGGATTATGAAAAACCTCGGAAAAAATCGTTATGAAATCCTCGACCTCCGGGGTCATTCCAAACTAAAGATCATTCACGCTGACATTTTGAAGATAGCTGCCGAACACCTTCCCAAAAAACAGCTGCCAGGCGTTAGAGCCGCCTATCCTTCGAAAGGTCAAGGTATTAACAAATCGAGCAGGGATAAAAAAACTGAAGTGGTCACCGCGGGAACCACTACCCATGATTGACGAAGATTGGTACCTCGTAATACCACCAGTACTCGAGCCAATCTCTGAACAAAAGGAGGCCCCAGAACCAAGAGTCCCATCGGACCCAGACCCTGGAGAAACTCCTTCGAGAGGATCACTCAGTGGAACTCCACCATCTCCTCCAACTCCACCATCTCCTCGGTCACCACCCTCACCGATTGATGATCGACGCACGGACCCTACATACCGCCCACAAATGCATCAACCACGTGAACTAGAACCTTCACATAAGAAACGAACCCGCTCAGAATCCGAGCTTAACGGTCGACCCCCATTGCCACCAAAACGAGGCCGACCCCTTCGTCCACCAACACAAGTATCCACACGGCCACCCCCAGCTCCGTATAATCTAAGGGGTAGAAATGAATAAAATGTCCCCCTAATAATTTTCCAAATTATTTACTCTTGTAGCCCCAGCATTAAAATTTCTACCGGAGTTGTTATAGAAAACCTTGCAGAAGGTAAATTTTTGAAAGGACACGCAGACCTTTTTATCAATTTGCAACCCCCCTGCTAAAATTAAAATCAATCTCCTTAAAAACGTTTGAAAGTAAAGTTCAGGAATCTGTTAAAAATGTCCCGGGAACCGACCAGATTAGTCGCGTTCTATTAGAAAATATGATACATTCGAAAATATTCAGACAACACGCGCCCTATCAGAAATATTAGCATTACCATGGATACAAACGGAAACTCATAACTCGGAAAAATTTAATCAAAGAAGTAAAAGGGGACTAATAGATATAGGAGGAAAAATATTCAAGGGTTTTTTCGGATTAGCAACCGAAGATATTAAAAGAGTTGAACTCAAATTGAATCTCTTCACGCGGAATCAGCAATACGATGGATACATGTTAGAACAAACTATCAGGTCACTACACGAAAACAATCGCTTCCTCCACGCCCTTTCGGGCAGATTCACATACCTTGAATCCCTGTTAGCTCAATACAAAGAACACAAAAGATATCTAGAATTAATAGAGATAATTAACCTACAAGTAACCTTAATCGATAAGTATTTACAACGAATAATTACGATTCATTCCAAGGTTTTGCGTGCAACCCAGCTAGCCCATGGAAAAATCACTCTTTCCATCCTAATACCATGGGAAACATTTCAGTCCTTGATTCACACCGCCCAAACACAATTAAAATTATCACCCATATTCCCACTCAACCATACTAATTACCCCCAATTTCTAGAATACACCTAGACTGTACAATGTACATGGACCACGCCCCTACACATACCTCATAACTGTACCATTTTTCGATGTGCTCACTTATGACGTATATAAATTTCACTCTTTCCCAACACCCTACCAAAACAACTCTAATGTCTATCGATTGTATTTACCTACCGTACCACCTTACCTTTTCCTCATCAAAGATTTGTCAGCCTATTCTATGATGTCAGATAGCGACGTCCGGCATTGTCGATTCCCGCAACCAAATAAACAACTCGTTTGCCCTCCACTCAAACCAGTCATTCTTCCAACTACTAGGTCTTGCTTTATCGACTTAATTCGTGACCGGCATGCCCCGGTATGTTCATTTACAAAATTTCAGTCCTCTAAAACCGTCCAACTACGAACTGGACCAGACATCTGGGTTTCTTTCGCGAACAGGACTGCCGCTACTCTCGAGTGTCAGTCATATTATTCCCTCATCACAATCCCTATGGTTATTCGGCTACCAATTGGTTGCTCCTTGCGTTCAAAAACCTTCCAAATATACAACCCGTACAAGGTTACAATTAATAACTCATACTCCTTCCCGTCGCAAATTAAATTTAAACCCGTCATAGAGATCTTAAAAATTTCGGATGATAACCAAAATAACCTCTTGCAAATACTACACCCTGTAACAATTTTTTCAACATCTGCCGTTAGTATCATTATTGTATGTGCTATTATCCTCGGTATATTTGTGATAAAAAGATGGTTCTTGGAACAAAGGAAAACAAGAAACACCGAACCACTTGAAACTATTTATGCACGCCAAAGAGTGCGTACCCAGACCACGTGAACTAGACTTAGCACCCCGACTAATGTTGTGTATATAAATCTATATTATAAAACCATTGATTATCACCTAGTTAGCATTAGTTATGATGTTATATTATCGTAGTAATATCATTCTAGAGGGGAGAGCCCTGTACAAATGAATAATTCCTGTATGGTCTTTATATTCAATTATTAATTTCTACATAGGGACCAAACTAGCATAGCCCGATTATCTGTTGTTCAATTCATACACACATGTACATACGTCCACATGTATTCTTTTTATTTTCTTTTCTTAAAATTAATTAATTTCTCACAATCTCATAAATATTTATGCGAGTGTTCGAATTCTGCTAACCACCGCGGAAGCAAACACTTCTGAAATAAAAATAAATCTTCTAATACAAATTTATAAAACAATTATCACGTGTGTTATGTTATATACATATACTGTAATTAATGATTAATGATAATAATTTATAATGTAATTAATGTACTTTAATTAAACAATAATAATTTAATATAATGTAATTAATGTACTTAATGATGTAATGTACTTAATGACGTAGTGAATGTACTTTAATGGAATTGTAATTAACGATAATAAGTGCATGTGAATTGATTAGTAATTATTAGAGCCCGGATGTTCAGGCAAAATGCCATAAATGCCTTTTTTTGCCTTTTTTGGGAGTATGAGTATGATAATGCCTATTTCGTTGAAAATGCATATTTTTGCCTTTTTAATTAGATTATAAAGAAAAAAGACATAAATAGGCATTTATAGGAAAATTATCATGTATTAGTTACGACTAGACTAACCAGGAATGCGCAGATAACGTGAATGAAGATATCGTGGAATTTCATATTGCGGAAATGACGTCATGTATGATTGACGTTATCAGCTGAGCGCAGTATCTGAAAACTAGCCTCGCACGGCCATTTCCTCATATTCGTTGTTCTGCTTCGTGCGTGTGGGGTGTGCGATCATCAGTGGTATTTGACTAAACTTGAATGATATTTAGAAGACGTTAATATGCCAAAAGTTAGTTCATCTTCAAGTAGTAAACTGAACCAACATGTTCGTGACTTTGGAAAAGATATCTTTTTCACAGATGGCACAGTGTTATTTTGTAAAGTGTGTGACAAAGCAGTTAATAGTGAGAAAAGGTACTTTGTTTCCCAGCATGTGCAGACCGTTAAGCACAAAGCTTCTGCTGAAAAGATGAAACCAAACAGCCTACAAACGTGTTTGATGACAATATTTGCTTCAACGTCAAGTCGTCAATCTACCTTTTCCTTGGAGCTATGCAAATCATTTATTGATGCTGGAATTCCACTGTGGAAGTTGGAAAACAAATCATTAAAGACCTTTTTAGAAAAATACACAAAACAAGTTATTCCAAGTGAGTCCACTCTTCGAAAAAATTATGTGGATACAAACTATGCCTTTGCAATGCAGAAAATACGTGAAGGCGTTGCAGATAACAAGATATGGATTTCAATAGACGAGACCACCGATTCCATATTGCTAACGTGATTATAGGTACTTTGGAAGCTGATCAGACGCCGAAAGTTTATCTGCTGACATCAGAAGAGCTGCCAAAGACCAACAGCTCAACAATAGCTCAACTTTTCACAACATCCCTCGCTTTGCTTTGGCCAGAGGGCATCCAGCATGAAAAAGTTCTTCTCTTCATGACAGACGCAGCGCCGTACATGAAGAAGGCAGCAACAGCATTGAAAATTCTTTTTCCACAAATGCTACATGTTACTTGTTTGGCTCACGCACTTCACCGTGTTGCTGAGCAGATACGAGGCTTGTTCCCCAATGTCGACAAATTAATTTCTAATGGAAAGAAGATATTTCTTAAGGCACCATCAAGATGTCATATGTTGCATGAAATAGCGCCTGAACTCGCATTGCCGCCACAGCCCGTTTTGACGAGGTGGGGAACCTGGATCTCGGCTGCGTTGTATTACACGTCAAATTTTGACAAGTTTCGAGAAGTTGTATCAGCACTTGACATCGAAGATGCTTCATCAATCCGCATCGTGATGAACCTCATTGAAGATAAATATCTTCGCAATGAACTTTCATACATCACTTCCCACTTTGCAAAAATACCTGAGAACATTACTGCTCTTGAAACTAGGAACCAGCCGTTAATCGACGCTTTGAAAATTTTTGAGTTAGTCATTGCAGGCATCAGTCAAGCGCCCGGCGAGAAAGGTGAATCTGTTCGCGAAAAATGTGACCGAGTGATACGAGCAAATGCAGATCTGGAACGACTAAAGAACATTGCACACGTTCTTGAAGGACACACTGATGCCGATGTAGGGGATATGAATCCCATGAATGTATCATGCTTCAAATTTGCTCCTGTTACATCAGTGGAAGTAGAGAGGTCATTCTCGCTGTACAAGCATGTTCTTTCAGACAGAAGAAGAGGCCTAAAAGTTGAAAACATAAAAAAATTACTTGTAATTATGTGTAATTCAGACTAATAATGTGCGACGTAGTCTCAAGGTAATGAAACTAATGATACATTCATACATTATTATATAACTTATTTTGTTTTGTGTGTTTTTGATCGGTATAAAATAAATGCCTATTTTTGCCTATTTTATACTTTTATTTTGCCTATTTTTCAATTTTATAATGCCTAAACATCCGGGCCCTAGTAATTATAATCATAACTGTAATAAACAAAAATTACACCGTACTCAGTGATGTACTTAGATTGTACTAAATGTCCGACACGACATTGTGTCGCCATGTAGGAATATACACTCAGCGATATTATTATTTTTTTATTATTTTTTTTTCGTTCGTTGGAATAAATTTTAGAGTTGCTTCCTGTTTTGCCAAATAATTGGTGACTTATTCTTTTCAAGATTCCTAATCATTTTTTGGATTAAATGCATCCTCTCTTCGTTATAAAGGATGAAGTCATGTCTTGCCTTAAACTTTTAATTTTTGCCCATATGCATATCTTAATATAAGAATGCATGATTCAATTTCCGTTCTAATTAACTCGGCGGATCAGGAAAAGCAGCAGATCTAAAAATATGCGGATTAAGCTAAAAATATGACTTCCTCTTCCTATATCCTGTTTATCTGTTTAACCATTGTCATAACAAAAAAATTACTTTATTTTCAAACATTGTGCAAAAATAATGCAGCCTCTTCAACATTTAATAATGATGATGTTAGTAGAATCGGGGTATATAAACCCCAGTAAATTCTTCCATGTTCATTCAGAAGTCAATTCAGAGGCTGAGCACTACCTGCACATTTTAGCAGTAAATTACAGTAAGAAATAGTCTTTATCTTCTCCTTCGAGCCTTGCTCTCTTCAGAGAACTTAGTCATTAAACTTCTCCGATACGTTATAAGAAGAATCCGGGAATCTTCAGAGAATTTAGTAAGCCTCCCAGAATCCTCTGAGCCACTATAGAAGAACTCGGAGAGTAAGAAGAAAACTACTGCAAGTAACACATCCGTTGCTGCCAGCTAACTAGAACCCCCGTCGACTTCGAACCAACCCAGGCCATAGACGGAGAGGTTAATATACTGTATATAGCAAGGATAGGTACAGTGTATATACGAAGAGGCAGAGTCATGTCAATGTCAATCGGTTTTATCATAAAGTTCAAGAAATTAACACCAGAGATGAACTTTTCAAGATTTTTTCATTGCAAAATCAGCAATAACATCTTCAAATGATGTTTTTCGCACAATCTCATTCTCAATAGAGAGTAGTGCAAGGGAAGACGAGCTTTGTTGTCCCATGGTTGATTGGAGACAGTTTTTTTCTCAAATGAGAAAAAAACCAACAAAATTGTGTATGAGTAAATTATTTTAAATTAATTCTTCTTCTTCTTCTTCTTCTTCTTCCTCAGCATAATTAGTCCCATTTTTATATGGGGTCGCTGTTTAAGGTGAGTCGCCTCCATCTTGGTCTGTCGTATGCCATATCCTCCTCCAAATTCTTCTCCCGTAAGTCTGCTCGAACACAATCTTTCCATCTCTTCTTCGGTCTTCCTCTTCTTCGCCCACCCGGCAACTCCATCACCATCACTCTACATCGGACATAATCTTCATCTCGCCTCATCACGTGCCCATACCATCTCATTCTTGCCTCCTGTATCTTCTTTGATGCCTCTGCCACCGTCACAGTTCCTCTAATATACTCATTCCTGATCCTATCCTCTCTTGTCACACCGCACATCCATCGCAACATCCTCATCTCTGCTACATCCACTTTGTTCTCATTTGTCTTCTTCATAGGTAATGCCTCCGTTCCATACAATATTGCTGGTCTCACCACAGTTTTATATACCTTTCCTTTCAACTTCACTGGCACCTTTCTATCGCACAAGACCATCGACATTTCTCTCCAATTCTTCCACCCAGCTTGCACTCTATTATTAATTTCTTTCTCCACATCTTCCTTATCCATTAACGAGCGCAAGTACTTAAATTGTTCTACTCTTTTAATCACTTCTCCATTCAATACCATCTCATCTTCCTGATCCTCATGTAAGCCACACCGTAAGTATTCAGTCTTCCTTCTGCTTATTTTCATCCCTCTATCTTCCAATGCTCCTCTCCAACTCTCTAACTTCTGTTCCATCTCCTCCTTTGCCTCAGCACACAATGCTATATCGTCTGCGTCTGCGTAAAGCATACTCCATGGCGCTCTCTCTCTCTCACTCCCTCTGTCAGCACTTCCATCACTACGGTAAAGAGAAACGGGCTAAGCGCAGATCCCTGATGCAACCCAACTCTTACTTCAAAACTGTCCGTCTCTCCCAGACAGCTCCTAACCGTCGCATGTACATCTCTATACATTTCCTGTATCAGTTTGACATTTTTCCGGTACCATCTTTTGTCTAAGGCTTCTCCACACCTCCTGTCTTGGGACCCTGTCGTAAGCCTTCTCTAAATCTATAAATACCATATGCATCGGTCTCTGTCCCTCCCTGTACCTCTCAATCACCTGGCGTAAGGCAAATACTGCATCCATGGTTCCTCTACCCGGCATGAATCCGAACTGCTCCTCCGCTATGTTAACTTTATCTCTCAATCTTGCGTCCACGATCCGCTCCCATATCTTCATGGTGTGTGACATGAGCTTAATCCCTCTATAGTTGTTACAGTCCTGCACATCCCCCTTCTCCTTATAGATTGGCACTACAACACTGCTACGCCACTCATCGGGAATCACCTGTTCAAACAGCTTCTCCATCAGATCCCATAGTAAATCAATACCTTCCTCTCCTAATGCCTTCCATGCCTCTGCAGGTATCTTATCTGGTCCAGCTGCCTTACTATTCTTCATCTTCGCCAACTTCCTCACCACCTCACTCCTCTCCACTCTTCCCGTCATCCCTTTATTTGGTTGCCCGTCCCACCAGCATATCCTGTCATTCTCTTCATTCAGCAGCCACTCGAAATATTCCCTCCATCTGGTTTGTATGTCTTCTTCCTTTCTTATCACTGTTCCATCTGCTCTTTTGATCTGTTTCACTTTATTGATATCCTTTGTTGCTTTATTTCGCGTTTTGGCCAATCTATATATTTTCTTTTGTCCCTCTCGCGTTTCCAATTCCTCATACATATCTTGGTATGCCTCGGCCCTTGCTTGTGCTACTATTCTCTTCGCTTGCTTCTTCCTCTCTCTATACACTTCCCTATGGTCATCCTGCTGCGTTTCCTCCCACAGCTTCTTTGCTGCTTTCTTCCTTTGTAGGCTCACCTGTACATCCTCGCTCCACCACCAGTTTTCCTTATTTTCCCATATCTTGCCAGATGTTTCTCCCAGTATTTCCTTGCCCCACTTTCTAATTACATTAGCATTATGTTGCCACCATTGCTGCACATCACTCATCCATAATTACCTCATTCAGAACATTCTCCTTAAACCTGCTTTTACAGTCTTTCTCCTTTAGCTTGAACTATTTTATTTTCTTAATTCCTTTCGTACGTGCCTTTGCCACCCCCTTGAGCTTCACATCCATGCAAAGAATACGATGTTGAGTTGACACATGATCCCCTGGTATAACTTTGCAGTTCTTCACTTCCCTCAATTGTGTCCGTCTGTACAACATATAATCAATCTGAGATACCTTCAGAGCATTTTTTTTAAGCTTTTTCCACTGGGCGACAAAGGTAGATCGGGAAGTAGGGTAGGGGGATTAAGGCAGGGGTGTGCTGCCAATTTCTTAACAACCGGTTCTGATACAGATATGGGTGTAAATCGGCGAGCGCCAATGGCGCGAGTCATTAAGCTAGGGGGTCTGGGGTGAGCGATAGCTTCTCCAGCGGGGTCCGGAGCGGAGCCCAGGAAGCCAACGCATTTTAGCTTTTCCGAACAGCATTTTGTAACATTTTGGCAGAAATTATTTAGCATATTCTTTATACTCACTAATGACATAATTATCTAAAAATAACTAATTTTTCATCAAAAAGTAAATAAATATTGAAACGATCACTGCTTGTGATACTACCTATATTTTTCTATTTAGATATAAATAAATTTCTACTGACTGTTAAATATTTGTTAAAAACAAACAAACGGTTCGGTGATCCAATCAAAATTTAACAACCGGTTCGGGCGAATCGGACCAAACCGGTCCCAGCACACCCCGAGATTAAGGATACTATGGATCCGGATGTTCCCTAATCAGGTCACCATCCCCGTGTGGTCTGAAATAACACTAGCATTAGCTATATATAAATATTCAATGTAAATTTCATATTTACATTTAGGATAAACAGTTCTAATTGTGGCATATGTGCATGTATTATATGTATTTATATGGCTTCCAAGACAATGCTCCCAAGACAATTTTATTTTTACAAATTTTGAAAATTCCTTGTCGCCCAGTACCCTAAAATTTCATTTACTGGGCGACAAATTTTCTTCACTGGGTGACATTCGTGTCGCCCACTCACTAGGTTAAAAAATGCTCTGGATACCCTCCCACCACTCTTATGAGTAATGAGATGCTCTACCTTCTTATTAAAGGTGTTCACCACTGCCATATCGAACAAAACCGCGAAATCTATTATCCTTCCTCCTTCCGCGTTTGTCTCCAAATTCTTGACCTCCATGTACTTTCTCAATTACCTCATTATTCCTACCCACATGCCCATTAAGGTCACCGCCAACAATCGCACGCTCATTTTCTTCTAGAGCCTGCACTGCCCAAGCCAGTAATCTCCAAAAAGCATCCTTCTCCTCATCTGTGCATTGTGCAGCCCACCTGTGGTGCATATGCGCTGATGATATTTAATACATACTCCCCATAATTCAATCTCACACCCATTACTCTATCCCCTCTGCGGTTTACTTCCAGCACCTCGTCCTTCATTTCTTTCGACAATATTACTCCAACACCGTTTCTTCCCCGCCCTGATACTCCACTGTAGAACAGTTTGTATCCCTCTCCAAGCTCTTTTGCTTTATTACCTTTCCAACGGGTTTCTTGCACGCACAATATATCCACTCTTCTCCTCATCAGTTCCGCAATCTCTCCTTCTCTACCAGTCATGCTTCCCACGTTCAGAGAAGCAATCCCCAATCCCTCCTCAGCTCGCTTCTTTAGCCGCGCCCGCTCTTGATGCGGTAGCCCTCGTCTTGTCACAGAGTTAGGGCGATGTATCTGTGCGTCGCTTACGGGGTACGCCCTAGCTGTCCTCGTATCATTCTCTTGACTCATCTCATTTGGTTGTGGCGTGGGTTTTTTTTACGGCCGAATGCCGTTCCTGACACCAATCCTCCCCTTTCATTCAGACTTGGGACCGGCCGGAGAGTAGGCTGACTATCCTACCCTCCAGGTGGGGTCGACTAATCATTAAATGACTATTTTCTCTTCTTCTCTCCTCAAAGCTCTCTTCATCAGTCTCAGTTGACACGCAGTATTTCACTATAAAAATACTTTCCTGGAGAGAGAACACAGTACTAGTAATAGAAAAGAATAAGATGCTAAAATTCACTCGTCGTTCAAATGAAACTCTTCTCTCTGAGACGTTCTTCCTGAGTGAACTCTCGAACGAAATTGAGTCGATCACCCATCTACCCATAGAAATCGATACACCCATAAAAATGCACCCACCAAAGGGCCTACGAAACAGAAGTGCCTAGGGCATACGAGGACCTCAATCCGGCCCTGCTGTGACTAAGCTAAAAGTTTTAGAGCCTATTATAGTTAGGAAGGTAGGTACTTTCTTAGCATCCATCGGGAATGGAATTTGCCTCGGAAAACAACCTCACCCTAGTGGCACAAGCTTCGAAGTCCTCCCCCAGAGTCTTCGTAGAAACTTACATGGCCGCTCACCGACATACTAGGAACAAGACCAATTTAGGCCAAATAACGTGAGGTAAGTTAGGTATGGTTTAAATTTGATCAAGTTACTCCCCAGTTAGGGCTGAATAAGAAATTGTAATAGAGTTAGGGCTGAGTAGGAATTAGTATTAGGGTTAGGCTGGAGGGACCTAAGCTATAGTAAGGTAGCTTACCGACACAAGCCAACCATATCGAACGACCCACACTAGGCTAGGCTACATCCAATTTTCCAAACAACCAAATCCCATCCTTGTCGCCAAATGTAATAACGTGGAGGTGTTAGACCCCGTTAGGTATTAGATTATCAAATAGACATAAAAGGTACTTTCAGGTGCTTTGATTTAAATTTCCTTTTGGGCCTACCATTTGTGCCAGCGTCCCAACCTCAACCAACTTATTCTTATTTTACTAATTTAGAAGCTATATACATTACCTCTAACTGACAATAATTAGACAACTTAACCTAATTTCACATTTTTCATTTTCGAAGCATCACCAAATTTAGTTTAGAATCAACGATTGCCGCAGATAGAAAATTACATGCTGTTTAGGTGAGCCCAATAAACGAAAGTAATATGGGTGCAAAATGGGAGAGTACAATTGCAATTGCAATGTTGATCAATGCTGCAAACCCCTTGTTGCAAGACCCCTCCCTCTTCCCCCTTGTTTCAAGACCCCCTCCCCCTTTCCCCTTGTTGCAAGACCTCTCCCCCTTTCCTTTGTTGCAAGACCCCTCCCCCTTGTTGCAACTTCCAACCCCAGGGTGCCCCAAAATAAAGGGAAAAAAAGAAAGGGAAAAAAAAGGAAAAAAAAAGAAAAAAAAAGGTGGATTCCCCCAATAGGGTGTGTCAATTTTAGTAAAGTCAACAATTCAAAAACTACTAATGCTCAAATGATGTCATATTATCCAGCAAACTTAGAAATATCTTTAATGTTGTTTAAAAAAGCCATTTACCTACTTATATTTGACCATAAAGGTTTGAAATATAACCTAAATATGACTGTAGCAATGTAGCATCATATATCAATGTGCCATTGATATGTGTGGTCAACTTTGGTTATTTTTGGTGTGCAGTATGGTTTCTAAGTTTCACATAGTCACAAACGCTGGAGTTTTGATTGTGAATGCATGTATTTTCCCTCCTTTTTGACAATTTTGATTACTTCGTAATGTAAATATTGTATAATTCAAATTATTTGAAATGTTATGTGTGACCCAAACTTTCTGTATATTTTGATTTGATAGATATATGAAATTGTCATTACTTTGAATAATTAAGTCTTGTACCTATAACAACACAACCTTATATCTGAGCTTATAGGAAGATATTAAGAATTTCAATTAACTTAATTTTATGTAATCATAATCAGTAGGCCTATCCAAATTTCAATGACATTTCTTTTGTTCACAGGTCCACAGGATGAGTCAGAAAGAAATCAGAACCCAAAGCAAATCAAGTTGTCACCTAAGTCATTTGGTGGGGACTGGGAGGGAACTTTCCCCTGCTGAGCTGCCCACAACCAGAGATCTGCTGAGGTATGGTTTGTTGAGGAGAGAGATGAGTGAGGAAGACAGGAGGAATTACCCAGTTAATGACCTGATTAACAACGGCATTGTTCCAGGGCTACGGGCTCAGTGGAGAAAGGCCAACGCTCTATTCACAGGACCTGTAATCAACACTGAGGTCAGGATCAGGCCTAAAGTGAAGGCACTGTGGGATGAGGCAGTGAAGGTGTCCCTTGGCAATGTGAAGCTAGAGGTCAAAGATAGGTTCATGATGAAACTGAACAAATTGGTGGACATCCTGACCTGTCACTATGTGATCAGGAGCTGCAGTGAGGTTCACATTGACTGCAGCTGCAGGAGCGAGCAGAAGATACCAGTGCAGGAGCTTGCCTTCATTAAAGATCAGAGAGAAAAGGTGGGCAACATGGCGCCACACTAGATGGGTCTAGCTGATCACCCTGAGACCAGGAGACAGGAAGCAGTGCTGCAGAGACAGGAGCAGAGAAGGAAGGCCGAGGAGAAGAGGAGGAGGAAGGCAGAGGAGTCAGCCAAGAAAGAAGAGGAGTTGAGGGAGGAGTCACTGCTGGAGATGGAGTTGGAAGGGACTGGAGATATACTGGAGGAGGCAGGGAGGAGAGAGGAGGACGAAGACTTCATACCAGTGGCTGCGACAACTTCCTTGCCTGTGGCTAAGAAGAAGAATTACAACACTAACGATATCACCAACATAGCTCTGGCTAGCTTGAGACATCACACTGGGCTGAGAGAGAGTGCAGAGATTGCCACTGCTGCCTGGATTGATGCTGGTCTTATCACAGCTTTTGACACAACACTGGTGATTGACCACAACAAGGTGAGGAGGGCTCAGGAGAGATTGACTAAGGAGCTGGTCAAGAAGTTTGATGAAGAGATTAGGGAAAATGGCATCACCTGTATCTTCTTTGATGGGAAAAGAGATGACACCAAAGTGATGATGGAAGCTCAGGGCAGTGACAGACAGTTTCCTGGCCTCATTAAGGAAGAACACTACACAGTGTGTAATGAACCAGGTGGGAAATATTTGTGGCATTTTGTACCAGAGGAAGCTGCAGTGGAGAGAAATCATGCTGAGGTCATTGCTGATCATCTGGTGAACTGGCTAAGAGAGAGAGGAGCAGACCAGACCCTTTTGGCCATAGGAGGTGACAGTACTAATGTGAATACTGGCTGGGAGGGAGGAGTAATGCATTATGTGGAGGCCAAGCTTAGCAGGAAGTTGGTGGGAATTGTCTGTGACTTGCACACTGGGGAGCTGAGTCTCAGACACCCGGTGACTGCACTGGATGGCAAGACATTGAGCAACAACAAGTGGTCTGGGCCCCTAGGGAAGATGTTAGACATTGTCACTGAGCTGGAGATCAACCCAAACTTCACAAGGATCACTGTTGGTCCTCCTCTACCCCATCTCAGTCAGAAGGTAGTCAAGAACCTCAGCACAGCTCAATCATATGGCTACAGAATCATCACTGCCATTAGACCGGGAGAGGTACCTCAGAATCTAGCTCTCCTGGAGATTGGGCCAGTCTGTCACAGTAGGTGGGTTACCACGGCTCTGAGGTTCTGCAAATTGTGGATTTCCAAACATGGGCTGAAGGGTAGGTACCTGAAGAATCTGAGGATAATTGTGGAATTCATAGTGGGAGTCTACATGCCAAACTGGTTCAACATCAAGTTAAATCACAGCTGGGTGGAGGGTCCCAGGCATGTACTGTACCAACTAGAGCTGCTCAGAAGTCAAAAGAAGGAGGTGATAGGAATAGTGATGCCTACAGTAAGGAGATCAGCCTGGTTTGCACACTCTGAGGCTGTGCTTCAGGCCATGCTGTGCAGTGAGGTGGAGGAGGAGAGGAGGGAGGCAGTGAAGAGGATACTGGAAATCAGAGGTGAAGGAGATGAAGACACACAGGTAGGAGACAGCAGTGTCAGACCCAGGAAGACTCCTGACATCAACCCAGATGCCACCAAACTCTCAGAGCTTGTTGACTGGAACTCTGGCGTGACTGAGCCTCCTCTGACCTGCTCCCTCACCACTGCTGCAATCAAGGAGTTTCTGGATAGACCAATGGAAGTTCCTGAATGGCCCTCACACACAGTCAGTAGAGAGGTGTGTAAAGATGACAACTGAAGCAACACAACATGTTTACTCACAAGAGAGGAGGGAGGCGTACATCAGTGGCCAGGTGGCCAGTAGGGAGCTCATGTCCAGGAACAAGAGTAAGGCAGACATGGCATCCTTGGCACAGTTCAAGAAACCTATCTGTATTTCTAAGTTTTAATATTGAAATACAATCAAAATGTCTTTAATTGTATGTGTGTAAAATGTAGTTTATATGGCATCCTTGGCAAAGTTCAAGAAACCTATCTATATTTCTAAGTTTTAATATTGAAATACAATCAAAATGTCTTTAATTGTATGTAATGTATGTAAAATGTAGTTATATACAATAAAAAAAATACATGCAAAAATTGCTGATTTTTCGTAAACTTTAACTTTAAATATAAATAGCTCGGATTGGTTAAATCTGGATTTTAAAGCAATATTTCGATTTAGCACATAAAAATGCATCATTTGGTCACTAGTAGTCTTTGAAAATCTAAAGATTTCACTTTGCTCCCTAAAATTGACACACCCTATTCCCCCAAACTGCCACAAGCTGGGGGAATCACCCTAACATAAGAGAGAGAGGAGAGAGGGAGAGAGACCATCTTTCGCCTGGCTCCGTCATACACATAATAAAGCTCTTGGTCTTTGCACTTGGCTTAGAAGGTCCTAATCAGCCAGTTGGCTTTGAAGGCTTAATCTCTCTTAGAAGGCGTAAATGGCTTGTTCAGGTGTACATTATTACTGTCTGAATTGCCAGATTGTGCTATTTATCTAATTAAAACAGATGTTCTTGACAGTTGGCTTAGAAGTCTTAACCAACCAGTTGTTGTTGTTGTTGTTGTTTAGCCGATTAGCCCACCCTGATCGAGCAAGCCGGCGGCACGCAGGTAACCGGTCGCCCTCTCCGGAGTGGACCAGAGGTTCAGCGCACTAGTGATGTTGTGTTGTGTTCGTTGTTGTGCTAGAGCGGTACAGTCTGTCATAATGTGTTGAATTGTTTGTGGTGTGTCCTGGCACAGGTGGCAGGTGTCGTCTATGGAGTTGTCTAGTCTGTGTTTATATGTCCGTAAGTTGGGGTGATGTCCACATCAGAATCGTGCTAAGTTAACTCGATCCGATCTGCTCAGGCTGATCTCTGACCTGTTAATGGGTGGCGGCTTCGCACCTAGGACCGCATTCGGACCGAGTCGTGTCAGTGCTTTGTGGGTTAGGTGTGTGTGTATGTGTTTTCTGTACTGTGATGTCTGTGGGGCGTGGTATGGAATGGAGTATTTGGTTATAATGTCTCTCTGGTGTTACCTTAATGGTGCGAGGTGTTGGTGCACGATTGTACATGTAGTGGCAAGGGTGTTGTGGGTTAATTGTCGCTGCTGCCATGAATTGTGTTCCCCTCATGTCTAAACTAAATGTTCCCTAACTTTCAGTATTTTTGTTTCTGTGTGCAGGTGTTCTATTGGTGTTGGTTTAGAAGGCGTAACCAGCCATTTGGTATAGTGTATACATATACACACACACACATATATATATATATATATATATAATATATATATATATTATATATATATATATATATATATTGCAGCAAACGTTTATATATATTCCCATCTCCCCAGTTATTCCTTCATATCGTTTATATACACAACCAAAAGAATTAAATAAAACACCATTACATCATTCTGTTTATTTAGACGAATTATTGGAATTAATTTCATGAAATATATAGAAAATAAATATACAATCAAAATAGTTCATTCTATACACAGTTTAAACGAGGAAGATATATATATATATATATATATATATATTTGCAAGTCGCACGGAGTCTTTTGTATATTTGCGAAAAGTACACAAAACTTCTTGTCCATAATGATTACGTACATATTGGTGAAGGCCGCTTCTGGCAAGCTTCAATTTCAATTTAAGCAGAAAGCCACAGACAAGAAGGAAAGAAACATCCATCAAGTTGGAAAGGGACTATATTTTGTATATTGCAACGTTTTAAGCACAAACTATGCTCATCCTCAGGCAAAAATTCTAAAAAGTTAAAAACATAATATTAAAAACCATAATGACATTAACAAAATAAAATAGGGAAAAAATCCACAAGCATTAAAAACAAAGTCACACTAAAAAAATTCTAGAAAGTTACAATTAAAAACCATAATGACTATTATAAAACAAAAGCGAACAATTAACAAGCTTTAAAACAATAAAAGTGACACTAAAAACGAACAATGAATAACAGCTATAAAATACAAAATGTAAAACTCAAAAAACTAAAAATTCACAGGCTATCTTTTAAAACACTAAAAAATTAAAAACCCACACTAAAAGGAACACACCTTAAGTCTAAGCAGCACAGATTCCGAGGCAAAACTAAAAAAACAGAAGCATCTAAAACCAAGTAAAGGTTGGTTGTTCAAGATGTTCAGTTTAGACGGAGGGGAACGGATGAAATATCAGAGTTAAGCGAAGGGGAGGGTTTTTTAATATACAGGGATTCTAAAAGTCTTAACGTTTGCTCACACGGAGTGGAATCTAAAATGTTAAAATTAGCTAAAGTTATATCGACTTTGCATAGAACAACATGGCTGCGTATAGCTGAAGCTTCATTAGTTTTCAAAGGTTTGTCAGTTCTATGGCTTATGCCCATATGGGCACAGAAACGCGACTCGAGGCTCCGCATAAGCCATAGAACTGACAAACCTTTGAAAACTAAAGAAGCTTCAGCTATACGCAGCCATGTTGTTCTATGCAAAGTCGATATAACTTTAGCTAATTTTAACATTTTAGATTCCACTCCGTGTGAGCAAACGTTAAGACTTTTAGAATCCCTGTATATTAAAAAACTCTCCCCTTCGCTTAACTCTGATATTTCATCCGTTCCCCTCCGTCTAAACTGAACATCTTGAACAACCAACCTTTACTTGGTTTTAGATGCTTCTGTTTTTTTAGTTTTGCCTCGGAATCTGTGCTGCTTAGACTTAAGGTGTGTTCCTTTTAGTGTGGGTTTTTAATTTTTTAGTGTTTTAAAAGATAGCCTGTGAATTTTTAGTTTTTTTGAGTTTTACATTTTGTATTTTATAGCTGTTATTCATTGTTCGTTTTTAGTGTCACGTTTATTGTTTTAAAGCTTGTTAATTGTTCGCTTTTGTTTTATAATAGTCATTATGGTTTTTAATTGTAACTTTCTAGAATTTTTTTAGTGTGACTTTGTTTTTAATGCTTGTGGATTTTTTCCCTATTTTATTTTGTTAATGTCATTATGGTTTTTAATATTATGTTTTTAACTTTTTAGAATTTTTGCCTGAGGATGAGCATAGTTTGTGCTTGAAACGTTGCAATATACAAAATATAGTCCCTTTCCAACTTGATGGATGTTTCTTTCCTTCTTGTCTGTGGCTTTCTGCTTAAATTGAAATTGAAGCTTGCCAGAAGCGGCCTTCACCAATATGTACGTAATCATTATGGACAAGAAGTTTTGTGTACTTTTCGCAAATATACAAAAGACTCCGTGCGACTTGCAAAGATAAAAAAGGATGGAGAGTTTTTGGAGATCTGTCGTGCTGGTGGTGTTTTTCCTAAGTTTATATACTTTAAATTATACCGCGAGTCTCTATCATTCCCAATTTTATATATATATATATATATGCAATAAAAATAATAATAGTATAAGAAATACACAAGTTCATGAGATATATAGAAAATAAATATACAATCAAAATAGTTCATTCTATACAGTGTTTAAACGAGGAATATATATACAATAAAAATAATAATAATAATAATAATATAAGAAATACACAAGTTGAACGAAGAAAATATATACAATCAAAAAAATAATATATAAACATCAAAATAATAGTACAGGAGAAATCTATATACACATTTATATTAAATAATAAAATTTTAACAAATAAATATACTGCAAAATATATACACTTTATGTTGTACTGCGTTTAACTAAAATACTAAACTCGCACGTGATCGAGTCTACAGTTACATTATTGTTGCTTTGCACTATGCAATAAATACGATTTAACATTATTTCACCGCTCAAGTTACAGGATGCCTATATTCGATGTAAAGGGCCTTCAGTTCGTTTAATACTATTTTTGTGCCGACTTTACATTCAGTTGGCAAGTTATCTTTATACATGGACAGAATACAATCAAAAGCAAGCACAAAGAAGGTGTTGTTAGCCACAACATCATTATTAAATTCAAGTTTATAAACACTCCTTTCCAATTGAGGGTGTATTCTTACCGATCCGAACTTTTCAATCGTGAACTCTTCTTCACAATGCATAGGGGCATTTGAAATAATCTTCTAAGTCGTAACGATAGTTGCTCATTATATAAAGAAAGTTCTTCAGGGTGAACAGTGTAAGTGAGCTCTGCCCTGTACCGTTCAAGTCCTTTGACCAAAGTTCATGATATTTCGAAGAGTCTAAACCTTTTAAATAAGCATCCAGTTCCAGACCATTCTCGCCTTGTTGGCTCAGTAAACCCGTCGAACAGAGCGGTGTGTGCTTATTCAAGAACCGTATCAAAATAAAGCATATCCGTAACACGTGCGTCTAATATAGGCTTCAGCTTGCGGAAACCGACGATTTTAAACATTCTGTCGAGGATGAATCGGTTTCGCGTAGGGACAAGAACGTTATTATCAGACGCATTCTTCCACATCAGTCGTATATCAATGCATGGCTGATTACTATTTATACACAACGTACAAACAATGGCATATGACGGGTATCAATAATCTGTTCTCTTCTTGTACCTACACTGCAGGTATTTTATAACGATCCTCGCTCCACTTCTTAACTACCACAAAGACTCTATTCATCTTCTCAACACTTAAATAAACAACATTCTCTTTACCAGAGTTTGTTTGTCTACAGGTCGTTTCAAGTACAAAGTTAATGGCACCAGTTTTACGCCTGAACACACTCAATGACTTCGTCACGGACACATCGTATACGGCATTGAGAATGCTGCTCAAAGGAAGCTCCATCGTATTCTATTGTAAGGAGTGAACATCCAGTTGGTTCAAGCTCTGAGATGACTATGAGCCACAAGTGAGCGAATCGGCTCGACGGGAGGTGTGGGGGAGTGAGTCACACCATAAGTTGATGAAACGTGTACGGTGTTATTTCAACGTGAAAGAGTCATGTGAATACATGTATCCCAGAATGCGCACCAGACATTTTCGTTCAGGGGGATTTTCACGAACTAAACATTTTATTCACACTCCGGCACACTATTTGAGAGAAACATGTGCCCATATTTAGCCTTTTTGCTTAGCAGGCGATACTCGTCTTTAAATTCTATTAAAAACTCACGAAGGCCTTTAGCTACAACCTCACTGCAAACCTCGTCATGATATATAGTAATGTAGTGGTAAAAGTATTTGAGACTATCCGTTATGACATGATTTATATTCTCAGCCGCAGAGTACGAGTACTCGTTATGATGCAGCATGACATAATACCGTTTGTCACACCACTCATCAACAAGACTCACAACCCATACCCGTTGCTTCTCTTCTGCACGTGTTGTTTCTGCCACTTCACGGTATATGTAAGCTTTTATAGTTTAGTCCTACAACATAGTCCATTACATCGTTTGTCCCACGAAATCCTGCAATGCTCTCGCCAGAATAGCCGTAGATTATTTGAACGTCTTGTTCCTCAAGCTTTGCACGATTCAATGTAGCCTTAAGAGTCTGAAAGGATGGTGGAATAGGGAATCTTTGCGTGTTCACCACATCTTCACATTTTATCGAATACACTTCATAAAACTCGAGCACGCAATATTAAAGGTAGCCATCACTATTTTTAGTCTACGAGAGATTTCTTCAAATACACGTCTGAGATCCAGGGCTTGCAGTGGACAACTGAGCACGCAGGGGTAGAGATATGCCGAGGTAGTAGAAGGAGTCACGTGACCATTGATCGATCATACAAGAGCGGAGCTTAGGACTTTTCCTGTACACACACACACACACACACACACACACACAAAAGAGAAAATGAAACGTTAATTGAAACACGATTTATTTAATAAACATATCGAATTCAAGGCAAATAGTCTTTTTAACGCAACCGATCGGGACGGGTTATTTTCAACGCAAACCGTTACTAACATCTGCAATGACGCTCCGTTTGATCCAGCAGAAGTTCTGCAGTTGAGATGTGAGTATAAAAATTTATGTGCCTGTATTTCTATTTTATTTTTTGTGACCCATATTTAGTCGCCAACTTGTTATTTATTTTAGTGTTCCTGAGGATGTCATTAGGCGAAATCTCTCGAGCACCAGCTCTCCTGTGTTTCCTTCGTGATTATTTTCAACTCATTTCATTTTGTTGTAAAATGTTTCATTAAAATAGCAGGTATCATCAATTTTTAATTACAGATTAATTTGCATTAGTAATAACTTTAATATAATTAATAATTAATATTATGGTAAAGTCCTGTTTTGATATTTCTATTCAGCAAAAATCGTCGACTTTTTTAAATTATAACAATCAAGACCCCTTTGCAAGTTTTAAATAATTTTATAAAATTCTATAATAAATTCATTTGAAATGTGAAGTTATTCGGCATTTTCTCTTAAAGGGTCACAAACTTCTCTGAGCGGTTCGAAGATATTTGATACTTCACATTGTAACTCTCTTCCTATATATATATATATATATATATATATATATATATATATATATATACTCTGCATGTGTTTTGATTAAATACAAATAGGTTTTTATTAAAAAAGATTCAGAAAAATGTATGAACTGCCAAAAATAATTTAAAATTATCCTTTCTCCTTAAAGCTCCGATGAGAACTGACTCGTGCTATGCAATCTTTTCGTGATAATTTTGAAAAAAAATCAAGTGGATCTGAATACGGAGGTAGAATTTTTTCCGCACAGTCAACCCAGCGATTGCCACATCATCAACGAAGTAATTTAAGCTTTTTTCTTTTTCTTGTGTTTCGGGTAAGTTTTTTTTCTTTCTCATGTGTTTCGGGTAAGAAGAAGACGCAGTGTATTTTCATCAGTTTATTAAATGATAGAAATAATGTTTTATAAAAGAGTACAATTTTTTATATCCATCTTAAATTAGTTACAGAATTAGTTTCCGTTGCATTAAATAAGCTTTCAGAATACACAAACTAATATTATTGGAGACAATATTGATGTAATTATTCATTTTATATATACGAGCAAAACATCATACAATACATCAAGTGCGCACAAACGGAACCTTTTTTGAAATTTGTCTGCATACTATTTCGTCGTTTCGCTGAGTGACACGGGTCGAATAATTTTTAAAAATTTATAAATTCCTTTCCACGTGACATGTGCAAGAGAAATGAAAGGCAGTACATGCCAAAAGTATTATTAAAGTATCCCTGGAATTCCAGACAATTTCGGAAATGTGTAGCTGTTCGAGAAATTTTACAATAATAGTCATTTATGGATGAGTCCCGAGTGAATTAGAATAGTACAGGCGGTCCCTATTTTTAAAGTAGATAGCCATTCAATGAATCCCTTCACCACCAATAACATCGGTGTTCACAATAAGTCCGCGCATTCTCTCGTAGTTGGCAATTTCAATATTTCATTCTTCGCAAACACACCGATAAATTTGGAACGCGTGATTCGTTCATTACTCTCTGAAGTGTATTCCCCTCCATTTTAAAAATCAGTGATAACGCCCCTAAATCTGTCAATTTCTATTAGAGCTTGTGATTCGAGGTATACTAGTACACTAACAGGCGCGTCTATCGGCTTAGCGAATTCCAATCTGACTGATACGTTCGCACTTTGTTGTGGACTTAAGTGTGTATTTACACTAGCAGATAAATCAGGTGTGATGTCAAATGGATAAAGGTTAAATTGATCGACGAATTCTTTCTGCGTTACCCCAATCCCAAGCTCATCACAATCACCTGCAATATGGGCCAGATTACTATAAGCCCTCGAGCAAAGCGGGAACACAGCGTCTGATGAATAATCCGTATCCATTGTCCTGCCCAGCGCAACGCCATTGACGTATAGAGTTATATTTTTAAGGCCGAAATTCTCGAATTTAAAGGCGTTCTTTTTTTATTTTCCATTCACCGAAGCGTGTTCCTGCATTCCAATTAATATCCTTTTAGGTAGAACTCCCAGGGCCGTTTTCTGTCTGCTTCGAGGCCAACCCTGCTGGCACCGTGTATAGTTTGATCTGCACTCTGTTAATTGGGTATTTTACTGTGGCATGTTGTAAACTTTTCTCAATTTCTATTTCTTTAGGCGAACTTAATTTCACACGGCGAACGCGAAGGTATGTTTCCATAATATGAATCACAACGGGCTTTTCACCCTCTTCTTGATCACCCCCCAGATTTAAACAGATCTCAGGGTTCGTGCGGGTGAGCTTTATTTTCATATCCACCTCATTCACAAGCAACTTCTCCTGGAATGCGAAATCTGTATGCAGGCGCCCAAAACACTCATATGTTCTTTTTAGAATTTGTAAATTTGTCCTTTATACTGTTTTCGTCTTCAGCCTGATAATAGCCCTCGGCAGTTAAAAAGGTATCCTTCGCTTCTTTGGAAAAGTTTAGCACATTTTCCAGATAGGCTCGTAGGTGATAGTACCCTGTCCCTGCCGAGATGTTGACCTGATTTAAATATACGTCACACTGGTTGAATATGGAGTGCAGAAAGTTTGTTTCAGGATATACATCATATTTGTCATCGCAGTCCGTTCCATCACGAATTCTGTAGGAGCACTCGGGGAACTAATTGTGTTTAACGGATTAATTGTAATAAAGTCACTGTGCTCAATAGAAACTTGAGTTGGGAGCATGTCAAAGAGGGACAGCTCCGATTTACAACATTGTGAACTACACGGATGGATGAGGCGTGCCATGACTAGTCAGAAAGAGTGCCACCTCTCTCAACAAGTAGTAAACAGCCTATGATTCGTGAGAGCAATGTCCTTAGCTTATAACAGTTAAAAAAAATTATCAACCATAGGTTTCAGTCGCTTAGAACACTTCTTCTTTCTTGATGCCCTTTTACATTTAACGCCACGTGCTGGTAACCCCTCCTTCTCAGTGGCGGCTCGTGCCTTCAGACTGTCTGAAGGAATCATACGCCTGGCAGTGAGTGTCTGGGGGGACTGCAGCTCTGCAGTTCCTAGGCACGAGCCGCCACTGCTCCTTCTTCTTCCGGACAGCCCTCTTCTTCCCACCACCACGCATTTTTCTCTTTGCATCGTTGATGATTTCGTCCCGTGTACGCTTTAAGTGTTTTCTTTTAGAGCTTCTTTAGGTTTAGCCCCCGCCATTATGTCTTCTGCCGTGTTAAGACCTGATTGTAGCGCTTTCCTCCAGAGATATCTGGCACCCCTCTTCAACAAGGGGACAGCCGTACGTAGTATGGTTGAAAAAATGGATCGAAGCCCACTCCCACGCTGGTATCTCACACCTCGATAGACTGCGAAAGGCTTTCGTTCCATTATAACTCAGTGCGTCGAAAGTGCAGCTTCACTGTTAAGCTCCCATCACCGAATGGGAAATTTTTTCCCTCAATCGTTCTTATATATATATTGAGATATTGGTTAATAGATTAGTTGCTACATTCACATAATGGGGCTTGTCATATGTAATACTCATGCTCTTCCCTCTGTGATTGGGAATGTGAGTGATGTGCAGCAGGCGTGCCTGGGTATCCCCAACAAACTGGTGTTCCGCTATATTGCTGTAAATATAAAACATGTCTGGAGGTGTATAGCCATCACTCAATTTCTCCAATTTCAACTGATACATTAGGCTGGACAAGTCATGTTGTGTCTCGTGAAGGTATCTTTTCGGATGGCAGCTCCATATCGGGCATCGGTTATAATTTTGAACAATCCTTTGTATTTAATATTTCTGTTAGCCTGTGATTTTAGGATCAGAGTATATGCATGGGGATCTTTGTTTACGATTTCGTATACTAAATCAGCCGTAAGATTTGAGTTTTTTAAGCTTACGTTTAAGTCTCTCACAACATCCTCAGCCGCACCAGATTGGCCCGGGCCTAGTGTTACTACTGTAGTGTAATACATTGTAACCCCACTGAGGACGGTACGCATGGTTTCATCCCGAGTTACCCCTGCCTTTTCACATTCGTCACAGTCTCTAAGAACCGTAAAAACGGGTTCTTTATAACACCGGTCTGCATGAAAATCGATTTCTTTATTTTGAGTTGTAATTCTGAATCAGTTCGCTGCGCTGAATTCAAAAATGCTACCAGTTTTTTTCTATCACTCACAGTTTTAAAGTTATTAGCAAAACAATTTTGGGTCGTTTTGTAATTTTTTACCTTTTTTATCTTTAATTAATTTCGTTTTTTCATATTTTTCAGATAGATAATTCTAACATTACGTCTTTAAAATTTTAATAATGGCTTCTAGAGGATGTACCCATAGTCCAGACATATTTTGTTATATTTGTGGTCGGTATGTTGTAAAACAAAGGACAAATGTAACGACCTTCATTAAGAGAGCTTATCATGCTTATTTTGGAATTAAATTAGGAGATCAAGACAAAAGTTGGGCTCCACACAAGGTTTGTCTTACGTGTGTTGCGACACTAAGGAATTGGAGCAAAGGTAAAAAGAAAAGTTTGCCATTTGGGATCCCTATGGTATGGCGCGAACCTAGAAACCATACCGACGACTGCTACTTCTGTTCTTGCAATGTTAAAGGTTACAATGCAAAGAATAAAGAGAGCCTTCAATACCCAAGTCTTCCATCTGCAATAAGGCCGGTACCCCATGGTCCAGAAGTTCCTATTCATTCCCCGCCCGCCCGAGAGTCTAGATCAATACAATTCAGATTCTGATTCAGCTCCAAATCCAGACAATGATGATGTTTATGAACAGCCAACAGCTGACCAAGATCCTCCTAAACTGCTGGTGTCTCCAACGAGATCAGCCTAACGCACAGCATAAGAAAACATCAAAGAAGCACCGGTTTAGTCGTCATTAGTCAGATCTACCTTCGTAGTCTTAAGTCTTTGGAATAAGTCCTGAAATGTTTGCAAGTAAAGAAGGTAAATATATTTTGTTTCTTTCAGTTATTTTTTTATTCTTTCATAAACAAGCAATATGCTTGTCGAAGAGCTAGGAGCTATTTAATTCTGCTTTAATTAGGTTTTACTCTATCACCTAAAGATTTCGTGCTACAAGGGGTGTTGTAATAAGGGGTGTTGTAATACCTCATCTGTCCCCAAATGTTAACCACCCATTGATGGGAGGGGAGAGAGTATTTTGCTGGGAACGGGACTGGTTGTTATATATATTTACCCTACATTATTATGTAAGCGTTACTGTAGTCTATAACAACAAAATTTATGGTTTAGCATGTGCAATCCAATGTTGGTCTCGATAAGATGGTTCACATTTGGGGATAAATGGGGGATTTATGACACACTCTGTAGTAAGAAAACCATACGTGATAGGAAAAAACTAACTATATTTTTGAGATCAGCGCACTCAAATTATATAGAATCACCAACTAGTTTGTAAAAATCGATCGACAAGTTTTCAAATGTGTACTGGTGTAATCAATACTTAAAAAAAGGGCGTCCAACTGGATTTCACATATTCCAACCTCATACGTATCAAGACCCAATTTAATGGGTCCATGGAGTTCTGCTACAAAGTTGACCAGGGTGTTGTTAGGATGTACAGACATAGAAGAGGACGGGAGTGTGACGTAGAAATGGTTAGGCGCCATGTTGCATACTATTTAAGCTTCATTACTGCATCAGCTTTCATATAGGTGTTGAAGTTTTCTGGGTACCCCGAACCATTTCACTAGGTACATTTTTCTCTTCCTGAACCTTTGCTGCCTAAATATTTTTCAATTTTAAACATTTTTTTTCTAAATCAAATGTCACTTTCTGTAGCTCTTCGCGGTAAAAGCCTCCTCCGATTTCTTCCCCATTCATATCTTCAACGTAATACATTATCTCGCCTTTAGGTCTCATAGCCCTAACTTTAAAAATCTCACGTGTCCAACCTTGCTCAAATCCCTTCGCGAATTTATTTCCCGAACGCGACAGCCTTACATAACACTGGTATGCATCAATTTTGCTGTCAAGGGTTTTGTAAGTGATTCTTATAGAGCTTTTCCTGCTGATTTCGAATCTGCAATCCGTTTTTCTCAATCAGCTCAGGTTATCCGGCTATGGCCTCATAAGTAAATTAGAATTTTTCGTGATTTTGTCAAAGCGGAATTGGAACAGTAACATCTATCATCACTTGTTTCACTTGTATAATATCTTTTTTTACTTTTCAGGCATATAGATAAAATATTTCATAATGAATAGAGCGTGTAAAAATGATCCCAATAGATTCTGCTACATATGTGGGACGGTTACCATGCCAAATAACCAGTCCCAAATCACTAAATTTGTGAAGACAATGTATAGAGCATACTTTGGAATTAAGCTAGGGGACCAGGACAAAAATTTCGCCCCTCATATGTGCTGCAAGACGTGCATTGAAAATTTGAGAAGATGGAGCAAAGGCAGAGCGAAATCTTTGCCTTTTGGAATTGCCATGATTTGGAGAGAAGGAAAGGATCACGTGACAGATTGCTATTTCTGCATGACAAACCTCCAAGGTGGGCTTATAAATTTATTTTTCTTAAATATTTTGAAATCCTCGTATGAAACTTGACATAATATTCACCATAATGTAATATTCACCATATATAGCATAATATTCACCATAATGTAATATTCACCATATATAGCATAATATTCACCATAATGGTAATCATACATTTACATATACATATTGTTATAGAAAATACATTTACACATACATATTGTTATACAAGTTACATTTACATATACAATGATTGTATATTTTCTTTCTTTTTCATTCATATTGTCCCCGAAGGGACAATATGAATGAAAAAGAAAGAAAATATACAGACTCCATCGACCTATTTCATATCTTACAGACCGCAGCCTTCCCTCACGAGCCGCCACTGTCTGAATGCTTCTTCTATTTCATATGCAAGTTTTATATCCATGTTTCTGTGTTTCTATTTTCAGGAGTTAACAAGAAGAATAAACACATTGTTGTATACCCTGACATTCCTTCTGCTATGAGACCTGTACCCCATGGTCTGGAATTCCAATACCCGACCCACCTCAAACCCTGGACTTCGATGATTCTGATGATGAATCAATGACCAATGCCAATGACCAGTCCCAGTCGTATATACCTCAAAATACCGCTTCAAATGAGCCGAGGCCTCTCAACCAGGCCAAACTTAATGATCTTACCAGGGATTTAGGACTTTCCAAATTAGCTGCCGAGATCTTGGGCTCACGACTTCGAGAGGACAACTTGCTGGCTCCGGGAACAACATTCTCCTGGTATAGGAAACGAGAGGAAGAATTCCGCAAGTTTTTTGCAGTGCACGAAAATACCTCTTCCTTAGTGTACTGCTGCAATGTTGAGGGGCTAATCGAATCCTTGGGCCTGCCATATAACGCATCAGAATGGAGGCTATTTATAGACTCGTCTAAACGAAGTTTGAAAGCAGTACTTCTCAACACTGGGAATAGGGTTGCATCAGTCCCTGTAGCACATTCCGTACAACTTACTGAGAGCTACGATAACATGAAAATTTTACTGGATGCTCTCGTATACGACCAACATAACTGGAGGATCTGTGGAGATTTGAAGGTAATACTAATATCATAAGTAAACTATTGCTATTGAGTATGTTGTTTTTCCAAAGGTTATTTGAGAGCGTATAAGAACACTTAACTTCCCCACAGAAGTGATACAGTCCAATGCATAGATTTTTTTATCTGATAGAACAAATTCTCTAAATTCTTTAAATATTTTCTTTTTTTTTCAGATTGTGGCATTTGTATTGGGAATGCAAGGGGGATACACGAAATACCCATGTTTCCTCTGCAAATGGGATAGCCGAGCGGATGAGAAGCACTATGCACAGCGTGAATGGGCATCCAGAGAGAATTTTGAACCTGGGTCGCATAATGTCGTTTCAGTGCCCCTTGTACCACCAACAAAAATTTTGCTCCCACCACTTCATATTAAGCTGGGCTTGATGAAAAATTTCATCAAATCAATGAATAAGGAGGGTTCAGCATTCCGATATCTCGAGAGTAAATTTCCTCATATATCTGATGCTAAACTAAATGCTGGGGTTTTTGATGGTCCTCAAATTCGAACTTTGATCAAGGATACTCAGTTCGAAAACGCAATGACTCCAACTGAGAAGAATGCCTGGCAGGCATTCAAATCAGTTGTCACTGATTTTCTTGGCAAGCGTAGAAGTCAGAATACGAGTCCGTTGTCGAAAACTTGATGGAAGCTTTCAAAGCTCATGGGTCGCGCATGTCCATAAAAATGCACTTTTTGTGGTCCCACTTGGACTATTTTCCTGAAAATTGCGGGGATTATAGTGAGGAACAGGGTGAACGATTTCACCAAGATATCAAAATAATGGAAGAGAGGTACCAGGGAAACTGGGATATCAATATGCTGGCGGACTATTGCTGGTGTTTGAAGCGAGACGTGCCCGAAGAAAACACAGACGGAAAGCCAAAAAAACTTCATTCCTTCCTCAATAAACTTTTTTCCATATTCATTGTATGAATAAAAGTATTTATTCACACAATGTTTTCATTTTTCACGAGTGTTCTTATAATATTACTCGTATCTACAGTGTTTAAGCTAAAAAAATCAATAAATTTGGGGATAAAATTGGACTTATAATAAATGGCCAATAGAGAAAAAACCTGACCTGATTGAGGAAAACCAATGTCATTTTCGAATTCAGCATGGTCGAATTATATAATATGAGTTGAAAAAACCCTCACAGCAGACAAAAAAATTTAATATGCATACCAGTGTAATCATTGATTTTGAAACGTACAGAGTGCGGCGGTGCTCCTCGAATATCTCTTCTCACATCAGGCTCTGCGTGCGTACCTCTTTCTAAAATCTCGTTAGGTGTTGTCCCAATCGCCCAGTGGTGTGATCGGTTGTAGGATGAGGCCAGTGACTCCAGATGTCTATATATCTGTATGTGTTTTTATGTGTAAAATAGCGATACATGCGTTCCTTTATGGTACGTTGAACTCTTTCAGCTAAAGAGGCCTTATGTATAGAATTGCTAGTGTAGTTAAACTCTGACAACATGTTCTGAAAAGCTCGACTTATAATTTATAAATTCTTTCCTTATATCCGTACAAAAATAGCCTGGAATCCTGTTTTCTTTCAACATCAGCGTTTTGGTAGCTTCAGCAACTGTTTCAGGCGATTTATTTTTCAGAGGAATTAGCCATAGATATCTAGAGAATACATCTGTTATGAATAGGATGTAGCGGTAGCCATTATTATACACTGAGTATCTTTGCATGTCTGTTAAATCCGTTTGCCAAATGGAGTCAATCGATGCCGCGGTTGTTTTAGCTGTTTTAAACCTTTTTCTCACAGGCTTATGAAGTGTATAAGCATCCTGCTCCCGCAAAAACATATCAACATCTTTTTTCCCTACTCTATCATTATAAACACCTTTGTACAGTCTATCAACACCGCCGTAGGAGGCTGGGCTAGAAATGTCATAATAGCGTCTTCTTATTATGTTAGTCATTTATGTATTTTAGATGCACGTGGAGAGAGTTGACCGTTGTTGTTTGATCTCTTCTTTCTTCTCTTCAGAGATGCTACTGCTGGGAGTGATGGCGTGCTCAGTTGTGGCACATGCGATGCATGCTCCAAGTCTTTTAACCTGTTCAGATTTCCTATCAATGTTTTGGGGACATTTACTTGTTGTAGTCTTGCTTTAATATGCTTCCATCCTAATGGTGAGGGTCTATCTCACTTTTTCACCAGATCATGGACGATATCAACGATATTCGAGCCCTGTACCTTTGTTCCATCCACAAAGATCTCGCCTGTATCGGTCCACTGATGTTGGGATCCTCATTCAATAGATTATAAAGACTTAAACTTTTATTCCTCAGTGTATGTGGGAGGGTGCTTTGTAATACATGCTCGATGTTGTGGGCCGACCCGTTATTCTTTGGTTGGTCAGCTCTAACGTCGGGCCCAGGTCCTATGTCGCCATGTTCATCGTTGTCCGTGCTGTGCCTAATAACCACGGGGATCTCTGTCGGATTCTTATAATTTTCGTACTCATGAAGAAATTTCTGCAGAGCTTCTTGATATAAGATTCTTTTCTCATCAGGTGATTTTTCACTGTTTAATAGGGCTAATAATTCGCTATCCATTCTTTTAAGCTTGCTTTTACAAGGTTTCAGAACCGTGTCTGGACTCTTTGAACTTTGCAGTGAAGCATACACATCGTGTGGAATCACTACCACTTTCTTCATTATATTAATCTAATCAGTAAAGGCCCCAAAACTGAAAATAAGATGGGGAGGAATGATCCCCCTCTTTGTACAATAATTCGTTTTTTCTTCCCCACAGTTTGACTTTTACGAGCGAGTGTACATATTATGTTCTTGTAACGGCGCAAGCGAGCCTTCTGAAGGGGTTTCATTGATACATTGCAATTTATAAGGTTAAGACAGATTTCACAGATGCATTTTAAAAAGTCGGAGTCGATATTTTTAACAAACATCTGTTGCATTGCCCGGAGCAGTCAATGAAAGATTTTTATTAATTCATGGTATTTCTTTAGCCTCTTTGTCATTCTGGAATATACACCGTTTCAGGCTCGTTCGGGAATATATTCGTTCTTAGAAGCACCCTAAACGTGTTTCGCGGGTGAAGGTCACAAAGCAAATACCTGTAACGTTGACTTGTAGCTTCTTTATAAACTTCCAAAAACTCGTTACGCTGATTCGGGAACATTTGATTGGCTAATACCCGACTCTGTGACACATCTCTACGTTGCGCGAATAAGACTAGATATTGTGTATTTAACGACACATCGTGCATGTATCTATTTTGAAAAATAGATTCTGATTGATGAAGAACACACTTATGGTGATGGTGGGAGAACACTGTAAATGTCTCGGCAAACGTTTTATCTATTTCCAACATGAGATCGTCAATTACAATGACTGTATGTTCATTTACCTTTAACGAATTAACGTCATTGTGGAACAAAATATCATCTTGGTACTCGTTGAACACTAACTGGTATGTCGAATAACACCATATAACTTTATGCACAAATTTTGACACCATCTCTCCCTTATCTTTAATGATTTTAAAAATAAACACAGTGTTGGACCAGATATAATACACGTGGATGGGGTCGTGAACCTGAATTTTTATACAGAATCCATCTCTAACACGTCACACTCCTAAGTGGACCATTTACAAAATATAATAAAAATTTCAGTGGTATTCCTTATATTCTATAGTTTTGTTTTTCCTCTTCCACAGAACCGTGAATGACGACGAGGTACAGCATCATGTGCCCATCACCGATATCACAGGCGATCCCGATAACGGTGTAGTTGTGGTTATAGACTCCATACCCGCTGACGAGCACACACCAGCGACACCTGTAACATCACCACACGACAATTCAAAGCGGAGGCATGATGAAGAGCCTTCCACGTCAGGTATAAAGCGTGCCAGGAGTGCGCCGGTTGTTAGACCCCCAGTAATAGAACCCCAACCTTCTACGTCTTACGACACAACCCCCACACTAGTTCCTTCCTCAAATAAAAATACGCCCCATGATTCCTGTTCAATTCCGGGCACATCCTCCACAACAGCATCAGCTTCTCGTTCTGTAGAGGATGGTATAACATTCGAACTGGTGTGCACCGCCACCCCCACCCCGGCCCTGACTAGAAATCGTTATATAGTCAGGGTTGACCCTGGATCCCTGTATAGCAATGGTGTTGAACAAGGTCTGCAACGCGTAGTTGAACGTATTGTGGAGTTTGTCCTTCAGAACGGCGACGAACGTGAAGTTTGGACGAGGCTGTCCTTCGGGTTCGGGTCAGATGACTGGAATGTAGATGATTTGTGGGTAGTAATACTATTCAGACGCTTGGACGCTGTAGACATAGAATATGTATTAGGTCGTATAATGCAGGCCTCTCAAAGTAGTACAGCCTTCAATATGGACATGTTTTCGATAGATATTGACCGTGTATTCTGTGTTGCGGGTCATAGTGCCACACCTTATACTCTTAATTTCAATTCTCAGGCTATTTACAGACTGCATATGAACTCCGATCGTGGATGCGGCTTTATAGCATTAGTCTTGGCTCGTATGTTTACTGTACTAAATACACGGACGCAAAAAATTTGGTTGCCTACGGTTGTGCAGCGTGCCCGTAAACTGGCTTCAGATTGCAGGCTTGAGTTTGATTGTAATATGGGTCCTGAAGAGCTGAGAAGGGTAGAGGAGGAAATGAATGTTCGTATAGTTGTATTTGGAAATGATGCTCGTCGTAGGACTGTGTATGTTTTTAAAAGCAGTGTGAGAGATCGTACAAAACCCCTACTTATTTTAGGATTGTCAGGTTCAATGTATCTCCCCATATCCGTAATATAAAGACTCTCTACGCGAGTTATGATGAAAGTCGAAAATATGGAAGGCATCATGATTTGTGTAAGGGGTGTCTTGAATTTGGATGATATAGTGAAACATTGTAAGGATTGCCACATGGTATGTGCGCTATGTAAAAGCTTCAAATGTGAAAGCCGTGTGGTTGAAGCTGAGAAGAGGGACTGTAATATATGCAGACGCACATTTTCAATAATAACTGTTTTGAGCTCCATAAGTCAATTGGCACGTGCAGGAAAATGAGAATCTGTAAATATGGTATGTTTCATATGATAGATAATTGGGGGAATTCAAGCATAAATCTGATGAAATTCACTGTTCTACATGCCATGAGAAATATAAGGCGGATGGAGTAAAGCATGTATGTTATATGAAAGACGCTAAGCCTAAAAATAAACTTTGTATAACTGTGTACTACGATATAGAAACATATAGGGTTGCTGAAACCAAAGAGGTTATCCCACATCTACTTGTAAGCCAGACTATCTGCGATGAGTACATGGAAATCGAGTGTGATGAGTGTCACAAATGTGGTAAACGGACAAACGTTTTTAAAACGATTGCACACGACAGTCCCGTGAAACTCTTTGTGTCCTATATTGTCAAGTTAGCGGACAAGTTAAAAAAAATGACTGTGTATATTCTTGCCCATAACAGAGCAAAATTTGACATACAGTTCGTTTATAAGGAGCTGCTTGAGCACGAGTCATCTGAGATATATACAGGTGATTCCTTGAAAAGAGGAAACAAACTTATACAGATGCAAATAAGAGGTAATGTACACTGTAGGGTGGATCACTTTTCACTTTTTTTAAAAAATTATAGCTGGTCAAAGTTTTTCCCATGATTTGGTTCAGTGGAAGTACACTGACACCATTTTTATCAAAATCGATCAATATTTAGGGGTCGCGCATCGACCTTGAAAATTTCAATTTTGGAAATTTGGCCAAATTGACAATTTTTTACTGAATAAAGATAAATCATCAAATGACCATATTTTCTGAATCCTCTCAGTGAAAGAAATCCTCTCAGATACTTACCAAGTTGATCGGACAAGTGGTTTAGAAGTTACACTCACTTAGAAATAACAATAAAATTTAAAATACCGTATTTGTCCCCCGTTATAGACGTAATCATAGCATCAGTAGCTGGCGCATCCTAAAATCCCAATTACACACACACGCTATGTCTATGACCAATATTTTTACTAATCACAGTTTGCTTTTTACAGATCAACTGTGTCAATTGATTCTTGTTTGATAAGTCTAGACTTTAGTACAATGGATAAACTGTTAACAACCAGGAGTGGGAAGACTCTGAAAGTTACTTATTCTGGGAAAGAGAAAGCAGCAACAACAGCACCACCTTCTCTAAGGTCAGTCACGGACGTCTTCTTAATTGGTCAGCCATCTTCCTCGATCGGTGGTGCCAAATTGCCAACCACCCATCAAGTTCTCCAGTACTTCTTCTATCCCAAGCAGGAAACTACTGACAGGAAGGCCGCCGTAAAAGACACGGTGGCCAATGTTCTGGCATTTTTTAACATGGCACGTATAAAGACGATCACGAGGCGTAACTGTGAAAGAAAACTGGAGTTACTGTGGGAAGAGTGGCGCTCGCTGCAGAAGAGCAAGATGAGAGACAGTGACGCGGGAAAAGGCAGGGAGAAGTTTTCAGAAAATCTGAACAAGCTCTGGGACATCGGAGCTCCCGATGCTATTGAAGAGATACAGAAAAGTCGACTGCTCTCAGACAACAACAAAGAAGAAGATATTAAATTTTATGAGGATCAACGGGGCCTGCGCCAGGCAACAATGAGTGGGAATGATAAAATGTTCGTTGTCAAGAGAAAACGGCAACTCTCAAGACAACAATCTCGTGATGAGCCAGGCACCTCAAAAACGAAATTAGGAACCGAAGCTGAGAGCGACGATGAATCTATAGAAAGCAGATCATCGAGCAACTCCGAATCACAGCTAGAACCACCATACTGACAGCCGAGAGAATCAACTGTATCAATCAGCCTTCCTCACCGCATCCTCAATGCACCGGCTGTTATTGAAGTGGCTGATCGTTTCCGGATGTCCAATAATCAGGTGTGTATATATCAGTAATGATCTTTCCTTGACAAAGATATAATAGATGTAACGACGGAAAATTTAGTGATTATTTTGTCACATAAAAACCATTCGCATCCTTGTCAATTTCCTTTCAATTTCGCACATAGGTGGCAAGTGTCGTGGCGGCAGTCCTACGTTCGGCAGATCCACCCGCAGACCTGGACAAATTCAGTATCTCGAAGGACACGTCTCGCCGTGGAAGAGTGGCACATCGTTGTGAAGTGTCGACAGCTGTGCAGAAATCCTTCGTATCTCCGAGGCATGCTGTCGTCCACTGGGACGGTAAAGTAATCAAGGTCAGTTTTGCCCCCACCGTGGACGACAGTGAATTAACATGTTCCAGTGACGACAGTGGATTGACATATTCCAGTGGACGATAATGGATTGGCATGTATGACATACGTTTCAGGACTCTCTTGGATCATTGGAGCACCGCCAGGCGATTCTCATCTCCGGAGCTCCCCAATGCACAGAAGGAAAGTTGCTGGCCGTTCCGACTGTTGCTGACGGCACCGGTCTGTCCCAGGCCCAGGCGACCTTTCGTGCTCTCAAAGACTGGGGATGCGAGAACAACGTGATTGGACTGTGCTTCGACACAACTTCCTCCAATACGGGGAGGGTGCAGGGTGCGGTGGTCCGGCTGGAGAACATGCTTGGTAAACCGCTCTTCCAGCTGGGCTGTCGCCATCACGTTATGGAGCTCATCGTGGGGGCAGTGGTTATCACCGCGTTTGGAAGAACCACAGCACCAACTGAACCTTTGTTCCAGTATCTGAGGAGAAGGTGAATTTCAAGTCTAAGGCACATTTGTTTTCTCCAATGATTTTTTGCCTTCAGAGCAATTGAGATATCAGCGTCCTTCTACTAATGATGTTAATAGCAGTCGAAAAGGGAAACTTCAGTCGTTTTCATGCAATATTTTCATAACTCCCCTTTCAGGTGGGACAAGCTCGACCTCTCGACTTATCGCGAGCTGGAGATCGAGCATTTGGCGGAGGTGACGTGGCTGATGGAGCTCCGAGATGAGGCAGTCAAGTTCCTCGGCACCGCTTCTGGTCTTGTCAGAGAAAACTACCGAGAAGTGGCGGAGATTACACTCCTGGTACTCGGGGCCCAGCCACGTCGTGGCACACACTTCATGCGACCAGGAGCCTACCATCATGCGAGGTGGATGGCCAAGGTTGGTATTTTGAATTAGAAGTTAAATATTGTATTGCCTTCTGCAAACAGCCATTTGAAGTCCCTACCAGAAAAAATAAGATAAATAATTTACCATTAAACAAACTTATATGGAGTGGTATCGGTATTTATACATCACAGTGCATATTCGTTTCAGATCATCTACTACACGAAGCTCCTGATGTTCAGCGGTCAGCTGGAGTTCGACGACGAGCTGGTACAGAAACTTCAGAGAGTGGTACTATTTACTGCACTCCTCTACGCACCTGCCTGGCTGGCGGCTCCTGTCGCAGCTGATGCCCCGCTGAATGACCTTGTGTTGTACCAGCGTCTTCTGCAGTACAGGGCTGTGGATCGCGAGATTGCAGAGGCTTCACTGGCAGTGATGAGGCGGCACTTGTGGTATCTGAGGCCTCAGACCGTCGTTTTCAGTAAATAGTACCACTCTCTGAAGTTTCTGTACCAGCTCGTCGTCGAACTCCAGCTGACCGCTGAACATCAGGAGCTTCGTGTAGTAGATGATCTGAAACGAATATGCACTGTGATGTATAAATTTCGACTGCTATTAACATCATTAGTAGAAGGACGCTGATACAGGGGTTAGACAAAATAATATGAACACCTTGATAAATGGCGGTTTTTATTCTTAATATGGAGTTGGTCCTCCTTTAGCGGCAATAACACCTGCAATACGTCGGGGAATTGATTCAACAGCTTTTGGATAGTGGCTAGAGGAATCCTGAGCCATTCTTCGAGCAAACCCTGCTCCAGTTCCTCCAAAGACGCAGGCGGTGGGAATCGGCTTCTGACCTGCTGCTCCAACTGACACCACAGATGCTCGATAATGTTAAGATCCGGGGATTGTAGAGGCCAATCCAAGCGTTCTACTTCACTAACATGCTCTTCAAACCAGTTTTTAACGACCCCAGCGGTGTGGATTGGTGCATTATCATCCTGGAAGACGACGCCGCCATTGGGAAACAGCGTTTGGACCATGGGATGGACCTGGTCAGCCAATATTGACAGATAGACCTGGGCGTTAACCCTACCATGCAGTACTACAGCTGGGCCAAGAGTATTCCACGATATTGCTGTCCAAACCATCACAGATCCGCCTCCATGCTTAACGGTTGGGATCAGGCAGTCGGGGTCATAAGCATCTTTAGGCTGTCTCCAGACGTAAACTCGACCGGAACATGGAAATAGCGTAAAGGAGGATTCGTCGGAGTAGCCTACATTCTTCCACCGGTCCATTGACCAATTCTTATGGTCGTTACACCATTTTCTGCTCCGCTCAATGTTGATGTGCGAAAGGAAGGGTTTGGCAATTGCAGCCCTCCCATGGTATCCAGCTCCATGGAGCTCGCGACGTACAGTTCTGGTCGATACCGGGCTTGCAAGATGCTGGTTAAGCTCTGCAGTCACTTTTGGAGCTGTGGTCTTATGGTTCTTTGTCACAATGCGCTTTAGCACCCGGCGGTCTCGATCACACAGCTTCTTCTTGCGTCCACTATTGCATTTGTCGGTGCTTGTCTTTCCATGGTTTTGGTATGCAGACATGACCATAGAGACAGTTCCTCTGGATACATTGAACATCTGAGCGGTTTTCGTCACCGATGCACCGGCCATCCGCGCTCCGACAATTTTCCCTCTTTGGAAGTCTGACAGGTCTTTCATAACTGCTAATTCATAATTCACTCAGATCTGTAAAAACAACGTGAGGGTTATAACATGACGTATACACTCTGTTACGCATTTAAATAGGTTTGCCAGTCATTTGACCGTTTACTTTGTGTCTGAGCAGTCCGTAAAGATAACCGGTGAAATCGGCGGGTGTTTATATTATTTTGTCTAACCCCTGTATCTCAATTGCTCTGAAGGCAAAAAATCATTGGAGAAAACAAATGCGCCTTAGACTTGAAATTCACCTTCTCCTCAGATACTGGAACAAAGGTTCAGTTGGTGCTGTGGTTCTTCCAAACGCGGTGATGACCACTGCCCCCACGATGAGCTCCATAACGTGATGGCGACAGCCCAGCTGGAAGAGCGGTTTACCAAGCATGTTCTCCAGCCGGACCACCGCACCCTGCACCCTCCCCGTATTGGAGGAAGTTGTGTCGAAGCACAGTCCAATCACGTTGTTCTCGCATCCCCAGTCTTTGAGAGCACGAAAGGTCGCCTGGGCCTGGGACAGACCGGTGCCGTCAGCAACAGTCGGAACGGCCAGAAACTTTCCTTCTGTGCATTGGGGAGCTCCGGAGATGAGAATCGCCTGGCGGTGCTCCAATGATCCAAGAGAGTCCTGAAACGTATGTCATACATGCCAATCCATTATCGTCCACTGGAATATGTCAATCCACTGTCGTCACTGGAACATGTTAATTCACTGTCGTCCACGGTGAGGGCAAAACTAACCTTGATTACTTTACCGTCCCAGTGGACGACAGCATGCCTCGGAGATACGAAGGATTTCTGCACAGCTGTCGACACTTCACAACGATGTGCCACTCTTCCACGGCGAGACGTGTCCTTCGAGATACTGAATTTGTCCAGGTCTGCGGGCGGATCTGCCGAACGTAGGACTGCCGCCACGACACTTGCCACCTATGTGCGAAATTGAAAGGAAATTGACAAGGATGCGTATGGTTTTTATGTGACAAAATAATCACTAAATTTTTCGTCGTTACGTCTATTATATCTTTGTCAAGGAAAGATCATTACTGATATATACACACCTGATTATTGGACATCCGGAAGCGATCAGCCACTTCAATAACAGCCGGTGCATTGAGGATGCGGTGAGGAAGGCTGATTGATACAGTTGATTCTCTCGGCTGTCGGTATGGTGGTTCTAGCTGTGATTCGGAGTTGCTCGATGATCTGCTTTCTTTAGACTCATCGTCGCTCTCAGCTTCGGTTCCTAATTTCGTTTTTGAGGTGCCTGGCTCATCACGAGGTTGTTGTCTTGAGAGTTGCCGTTTTCTCTTGACAACGAACACTTTATAATTCCCACTCATTGTTGCCTGGCGCAGGCCCCGTTGATCCTCATAAAATTTAATATCTTCTTCTTTGTTGTTGTCTGAGAGCAGTCGACTTTTCTGTATCTCTTCAATAGCATCGGGAGCTCCGATGTCCCAGAGCTTGTTCAGATTTTCTGAAAACTTCTCCCTGCCTTTTCCCGCGTCACTGTCTCTCATCTTGCTCTTCTGCAGCGAGCGCCACTCTTCCCACAGTCACTCCAGTTTTCTTTCACAGTTACGCCTCGTGATCGTCTTTATACGTGCCATGTTAAAAAATGCCAGAACATTGGCCACCGTGTCTTTTACGGCGGCCTTCCTGTCAGTAGTTTCCTGCTTGGGATAGAAGAAGTACTGGAGAACTTGATGGGTGGTTGGCAATTTGGCACCACCGATCGAGGAAGATGGCTGACCAATTAAGAAGACGTCCGTGACTGACCTTAGAGAAGGTGGTGCTGTTGTTGCTGCTTTCTCTTTTCCAGAATAAGTAACTTTCAGAGTCTTCCCACTCCTGGTTGTTAACAGTTTATCCATTGTACTAAAGTCTAGACTTATCAAACAAGAATCAATTGACACAGTTGATCTGTAAAAAGCAAACTGTGATTAGTAAAAATATTGGTCAGAGACATAGCGTGTGTGTGTAATTGGGATTTTAGGATGCGCCAGCTACTGATGCTATGATTACGTCCATAACGGGGGACAAATATGGTATTTTAAATTTTAATGTTATTTCTAGGTGAGTGTAACTTCTAAACCACTTGTCCGATCAACTTGGTAAGTATCTGAGAGGATTTCTTTTACTGAGAGGATTCAGAAAATATGGTCATTTGATGATTTATCTTTATTCAGTAAAAAATTGTCAATTTGGCCAAATTTCCAAAATTGAAATTTTCGAGGTCGATGCGCGACCCCTAAATATTGATCGATTTTGGTAAAAATGGTGTCAGTGTACTTCCACTGAACCATATCATGGGAAAAACTTTGACCAGCTATAATTTTAAAAAAAAAGTGAAAAGTGATCCACCCTAATGTACAGTTTAAAGACACTTTATTATTCACACCTTGTAAATTAACCAAGCTACCCAAGGTAATGGGCGTAGCCGCCGAAGTTTCAAAACGGTATTTCCCTTACACTTTCCTCACTAGCGATACTTTAAATAACGTAGGACTACCTCCACCCAAACGTTACTTTAACTATGAATGTATGAGTGCAGGTGAACGTGAAGATTTTGACCACTACTACAACAGTTTTAATGAAGATAATTCTTACAATATAGCGGATGAATGTCAGCGTTATTGCGTGAATGATGTGCGCGTACTTAGACTATGCTTCCAGACCTTTAGAAGGATGTACGTAGACCATTTAAAATGTGATCGTTGCAAGTCGCAACCACGATCGTTTCATTGTGCTTTACGGTGTTCAAGAACAATTTCATGCCTAAAGACACCTTAGCCGTCATTCACAGAAACAATCCTCGCAGTTATGGGCGTAAGGCTATTTACTGGTTCATACACTTACAGCAGCAGACCGGTGTATACATAAAACATGCCCGCAACACGGGGAGGTACCCATTAAGGTCAATGGTCGTGTTTTTTGGTTTGATGGTCTAAGCGAAGACCGTGTCACTGGTGAGAAGACTGCGTACTCCTTTAACGGTTGCTGGTGGCACGGGTGCCCATGTCTTGAGTGTGGAGTCGTAGGAGATATCCATGGTAGATCTCCTGCCGACAATCGTGCATGGACCCGCACCCGCGATCAGCTTTTAGGCTCCCAGTTCACTCACAAGGTCTTGTGGGAGCATGAGTATGATGCACGGATGGAGACAGATGGACAGTACCGTGAAGAAATAAACACCATCAAGCGTTCAATGGTGTTGGATCCTCGCAGATGCGGTGATAGCTTGTTCGGAGGGCGTACAAATGAACTCCATTACTACGACTTCTGCTCTTTATACCCCTACGTGATGAAGAACAATCCGTACCCCTAGGAGCACCTGAAAAACTAGTAGGACCAGCCCTGCCCACCATCGAGGAGTTCTCAGCAAATTTGAACAAGAACTATTTCAGTCTTTGTTTCGTAGACGTGCTCCCCCCTCGCGATTTATGGATGCCGATCTTACCCGTCATTATAGACCACAAGCTCGTGTTTCCCCTGTGCGTGAAGTGCGCAGAAGAGAACAATGGGACTTGTAATCACACAACCAACCAGCGTAAGATCAGAGGCATATATACAAGCCCTGAGCTGTCCCTAGCCGTTCGCCATGGCTACAGAATATTGAAGATATATGAGGTGTGGAGGTTTCAGAAGCTACCCAACCTTTTCACGCCATATACTGTACAAACACGTTTTTGAAGGATAAAGTAGAAGCATCAGGGTACCCGCGAGGAGTTGATACCGAAGATGAAAAATCGGCTTATATTCAGCGTTACCGTGACCGTGAACGGATACAACTTGACCGTTCCCAAATTGTAAAGAACCCAGGTAAGCCCTTTGGTGCAAAGTTGTGTCTACATAGTCTTTGGGGAAAGACTGTTAATGTATTCTAATTTGGTCTGCTTGACCGATCTTAATCTATGGAATGGTCACTTGAGTGGCTTTCCTAACTACTCTATCTAAGAAATACACAAATAATGCACAATTTGTCTAACTTGGGAAAAATTTGGAAAAAATTGTAAACAAAATAATAACAAAATTTCATTCGAATGCAAGTGAATGTACGATAACATTATGATTGGCACATTAAATAAAATTATTCTACATTCACGTGCATTCGAGTGAAATTTTATTATTTTGTTTACAATTTTTTCTAAATTTTTCCCAAGTTAGACAAATTGTTGTGCATTATTTGTGTATTTCTTAGGTAGAGTAGTTAGGAAAGCCACTCAAGTGATCATTCCATAGATTAAGAGCGGTCAAGCAGACCAAATTAGAATACATTAACAGTACCTTCACATATGAGCGATTCAGACGGTGCGCTTTCTGACATTGAAAATTCCCCTACACCCATTTTTCCACCTACCCCGCCCCGCGCAAAAGCTAATATGATGTTAGGCTTCATAGCGCGTAATTTCGAATTTAAATCGAAGGATATTATATTGCCCCTTTACAAGTCCCTAGTCAGGCCTCATTTAGAATATGCCGTTCAGTTTTGGTGCCCGTACTTGCATGAGGATATTGATAGGTTAGAAAGGGTTCAGTGTCGTGCCACGAAACTGATTCTGTCATTGCGAAACAGGCCTTATGAAGATAGGATTAAAGAGTTAGACCTGTATTCACTCGAAACTAGTGATAAATGGAATAATCTTCCCGCGTCAGTCGTGAATTCTACCAGCGTTAATATGTTTAAGAACCGTTTAGATAGGTATTTTAAAAATATTAACGTTGTTTAATATAATAATAAAACAATCCCCCTTCTCCCTCTCAGCCTCCCCCTTTTCCCTCTCAGCCTCACCCTTTTCCCTCTCAGCCTCACCCTTTTCCCTCTCCCTCGTTAAAATTATTAACGTTGTTTAATATAATAAAACAATTAGCAACAGGAGCTCTAGAGGTGGTGATCGAGGATAAGTCTGTTGACAATAATGCCAGCTTGTGACACATGCCAGTGTGATGCCAGCAAAAAAAAAAAAAAAAATTAGACTAACACGATCGTAGATGTAGCTCGTAGCATAAAATAACCCACTTTTTGTTTTACTTTACCTACTTTTTTTTCCTTCTTATCCTCTCCTTACTTGCATGTCTGTAGTTTGCATGGTATGATAGTGAGTTAAGCCTGTGTTTGCATGGTTTGTAAGTGTTCTTATTTTACTTCTTTTCATCTTTCACCCCTTTCCTATTCTCTCCGACTATTTTTCTGACTTGTCGGCAGTGGCCAGCGGATGATGATGGGGTCTTTTTTCTTTTTTTCTGAATGAAAGTTAACCCATGAGTGATAGGTGTTGCTACTTAATTAACCCCTTATTCTCTTCTCTTAACCCCCTACTCTTTCCTTTCTCTCGGGCTAACCTTAGAGTGGATCTTAGGGTCTTTGTTAGCCTTAGCTTCTGTAGATCTGTAGATTTCCAAACACGCAAACTTCAGATTAAGCATAAGCCAATATGTCTCAAGCCGCTTCCCCAGCATACATTAACTTAGGTAGACTTGTAAACCTTCCTCATACTCTCCTAATTTTTAAGGGAACCATAGATAATAACTTTGTTGAACCGCACGTAAGACCTTGGATTGAGTCTCTAGAACAGCATTTCTTACGCGAAAACATCACAGATGATGATATAAAGATTAGGGAAGCTAAAAGGTTTATTGACCCAAAAGAGGGGAATGCCCATGATACAGTTATATACGTCCCATCCATTAGCGAAGCTACAACTTGGGACAATTTTAAGCAAAACTTATTAGAATTTTTTAAAGAAATAACACTTGCACAACCCTTAGCCACATTAGAAGCTGTCTTCCAAGCTAAATGGAAGAAAGAACATGAAGATTTAAATAATTTTATTACACGAAAACAAACTCGTAGGAGAAGCCCTCCGAGCCGCAGAAAATGCATGTGACATTACATTCACTTCAAAGCAAAGAAACCTAATAGTAGCAGCATCCATTTACCAAAACCTACCCGTAGCACCTAAAAGAAATTTCAAGAGTGTCTAAATATTGATAAACCAGTAAGTGTAGCCATAAATAAAACAAGGGAACATTACTCAGACTTAGCGAGCCAGAACTACCGGAAGGGTAGAGACCCCCATACACTACATTCAGCAGCAGCAACGACAACAATAACAACAACCCTATAAATCGAAGCCGATGCAGGGAGCACCACCTCAGAAACAAGCCCCACAAACCCAGAATGCACGCCCTCCTCCTCCTCAGTGTTTTAATTGCGATAGTTTTGGGCACATGATGAGTCAGTGCAATTATCCCCCCTCATTGCTCCCACTGTCATGAACATGGTCATCACCGTGGCGATCGAAAAAATGTGCTGACAAAGCCCCAACGTTCCTAAGAGCCCTCCAATACGCAGAACTACCCACAAAACAGATCACGACCACAAGGTCAACCACACTATTACCCAATGTCCAGATCCCAATATAATCAGCAAGGTCGGATGGTTTGGTACGTAGAAGTACCCGTTGAAGAATCAGTTTCCCCAGAGTACACTTTTCAAGAAAACCCTCCAGTGTATGGTGATCCCGTAGCACATGGCTCAGGTCCTCCCATAGAGGTAAATTCAAGTCCTTTTTTAGATCCCACTTCGGAGGCAGCAGTTCAGCCTCCTCCCTCCTAAATAGCAGTAATAAATCCAAATACACACAGCAACTCAGGTGCGAACCTATTAGGTTTAATAAATTGAAGCACAGATAACCGAGATTTAACCGCTCTTCTAAATACAGGAGGACATGCAACATTGATTAATAAACAATGTGCAGATGAGTTACTAGAGAGTACAGATTATAAATATGAAATTAAGGCACCTTCCTGGCAACTCAGAGGAGTTGCAGGCACACCCATACCTACAAATGGAGAAATTTAATTATATTTAGAAGTTGGTAACGCGGTATATCCCTCAAAATGTTGTATTGTGGACGGAGTCGCCACCTTTCAGACAGATATTTTACTAGGTATGGTTTTCTTCAACCAGAATCAATGGGAAACTTACCCAGCCGGAAAATTAGTTAAGTGTAGAAATAGGACACACCCTCTCCATGAGAATAATAGACAGCTTAAGGCAAACAGAATCAGTTTAGTTCGGATTTCCGAAAGAAATAAGAAACCCACGCCAGTTTATAGCAGTTCAAGTCAGTCGGTTGCATCCAGAGGGACAACCGCCCCAGAAATCAGCCTCCAGAGTAATCAGTTCCAGTTGTTGAATCCAGTAGGATCAACACAGTCAGTTTCCAGTCAGTCAGTTTCCAGTCAGTCAGTTTCCAGTCAGTCAGTTTCTAGTCAGCCAGTTTCAGTTCAGTCAGTTTCAGTTCAGCCAGTTTCAGTTAACTCAGCAGTTGAGATTCGAAATCCACCTGAAACGATTTTTCAGCCAATAAGGCAAATTTTAATCGCCGAACCAGAGTCAGATTCACAATTTTTCATATGCCCACCGAGCATATAACAGTAGCACCTTATGAGAAGATTTGTTTCCTAGCAAGAGTAGTAAACGGTCAAGGAAAACTATTAGAGTCAGATCGTACTCTTATTACAGAGAAAAGTAACTTCAAGAGAGATGTTCTTATTGCCCAAGCTCTTAGTCATAGTCAGAATTCAGCTATCCCTGTTGTTTGTTTAAACAAAGGAAAAAGCCCTATTCAATTAACTTCAAATCAGAGAATAGCAACTGTTTCCACAGTAGAGATAAATTCAGATTTCCCCACCACTACTATAAATCATGTCTCCAGTTCCTTAGAGTTAAACCCTTCAGCATTAAGAGAAGAATATAAGAAATGTCTGGAGCACTCCCTTCAGGAGTCACCAGCCTTACAGGATCCCAAACTACTGGAATCACTTCTCAATTTCCTGATAAGAAATAGAGATGTGATTGTCCTAAAAGGAGATCCTTTGGGCCGAACTAATTTGGTCCTTTTCGAAATCAAGCTGGAACCCAATTCCAAACCCATCTATCTTCATTCCTCCCTATAGGGTTCCACATTCCCAATTAGTAACTATTAAGGAACACATCGAGGACATGTAGGAGCAGGATGTCATTCAGCCTTCAGCTAGTCCCTGGTCCGCTCCTATACTTGTTTCCGAAAAGGACGGAACATCTCGCCCTTGTATAGATTTTAGACGCCTAAACCACATTACCATCCCAGACTGTTTCCCTATTCCAAACATGCAGGAAACAATTCTGAACGTAGGGAGAGCTAACTTCTTTTCATCTCTCGATTTAGCATCCGGTTATTGGCAAATGAAGGTCAGTCCCGAATCTCGGGCATTGACTGTTTTTTCCACTAACTGAGGCCATTACGAATTCCAGGTTTTACCTTTCGGAGTCCGAAATGGGCCTGTTAATTTCTCTGGGTTGATCAGTCTACTCCTTTCCGACCTATTAGGTGTTGAAGCTCTCGTCTATCTTGACGATATTATCGTTTATAGTTCGGATATAAAAACACACTTTCAACGTCTTCAGAATGTGCTATCACGCTTGAGAAAAGCACACCTTAAACTGAAACTTGCAAAGTGCAACTTCTTACAGGAATCTCTGGTATACTTAAGATTTCTATTATCATCCACTGGAATTAAACCTGATCCAACCAAACTTGAAGCACTGGAAAGGTTTTCTGTACCTAAAACCATTGACGAAGCTCATGCATTTATTGGATCTGTCGGATTCTATCGAAATTTTTTCCGCCAATTTTTAAACATTGCTAAACCCATTACCAATTTGTTCCAGAAAAATGTTAAATGTAATTAGGAATCTGATCACCAACATGTTTTTGAAACTTTAATCGGTAAACTAACCTGTCATCCCATCCTCCAATATTCCGATTACACCAAACCCTTTGTCATAGCCACAGATGCTTCCTCCTATGGACTAAGAGCCGTCCTATTACAGGACGTAGATGGTGTGGAATTACCCATTGCTTATGCCAGTCAGCTTCTCTCTGCACCTCAACGGAATTATTCCACTACGGACCGAGAGGCCCTAGCGGCATATTGGGCTTTGAAAAAATTCAGAAATATCGCCTATGGCTACGATGTAACCATCAAAACTGACCATAAACCACTCACGTATCTCTTCAAGGACAAGCTACTTGAAGGACGGTTGAGTAGATGGGCTCTGTTGATTCAGGACTTTGCGGCAAAAATCGTATGCAAACCAGGAAAACTTTAAGTTATTCCAGACGATTTGTCGAGACTCAAGCCCGACACCCAAGTGAATAAGATAGAAACTCTTCCTGTGTTCAACTAAAAATGTTTGCAATACTCCCAACAACAGGACCAACACACCCAGAACATTCGGGCTCGCCTGGAACAAAAGGAACCATCGAAGGTAAAAGAACAGTACAACCTAAAAAATGGGCTCGTACATTTTAGGAACGAAGCTGGAAACGACTTCGTGGAAATACCAAAGGATCTCGTAGATATAGCCATCGGACTTTGTCACGACTCACCTTTGTACGGCCACATAGGACCGGATCGCACCATCGAGAGTCTTTTGGAGTGATACCATTTTCCTGAAATGAACAAAAAGGTACATGAATACATCGCTGAATGCCCGTCTTGTTTAAAACATAAAGGCAACGTACCGTCCACAGCTCCCATGCATAAATATCCAGTATGCCAAAGGCCCTGGCAAAGAACTGGAATGGACATACTGGGACCATTCCCCAAAACATCAAAGGGAAACCAGTACATCATTGTGTTTACGGACCACTTCTCGCGTTACAGCGAAGTACTTGCCATTCCAAACCAGACCTCGGAAACTGTGGCAAGAGCCCTAGTGGAACGCGTCATCCAAAACCATACTACTCCTTCCATCCTAATTTTGGATAACGCCCTTAGTTTCACTTCCAAACTGTTTGAGTCACTCTGTAACATGTGTAAAATTAAAAAACACATTGTGGCATACTATCCGCAGGCAAAAGGTTTAGTGGAAAGGCACAATCGGAAGATCTTAGAAGCCCTTCGCCACGTTGTCGATGCATCCTCCCGTACATAGGATGATTCCCTCCCCTTGATGCAAACAGCCATCAACAACGGCTATAACGTGTCCATTGGGGACACCCTTCATTTCGTCCTATATCACTACGACAAACGGCTACCTTTTGATTTGCCTGACCAAATCGACCCGGCAGTTCTAACATCTTCCGAGATGGCAGAAGCAAATCAGCAGCGAGTTGAACGATCTTTCAAAATTTTTGACATAATCCGATATGCCCTCAACCAACGAAACAAATAGATGGAGCAAGAGCAACATAGGCGTCATCCCCATCAACGGACTATAATCGTCGGTATGCGGTGTTACATAAAGAGCGTAAACCTCCAAGTGCTCATCGCAAATTATGGCCCATATAAGATTATGAAAAACCTTGGAAAGAACCGTTACGAAATCCTCGACCTCCGAGATCATTCCAAACTAAAGATCATTCACGCTGATAATTTAAAGATAGCTGCCAAACAACACCTTCCCAAAAAACATCTGCCAGGCGTTCGAGCCGCCTATCTTTCGAAAGATCCAGGTATTAACAAATCCAGCAGGGACCACAAAACCGAAGTAATCACCGTGGAAACCACTACCCATGACGAAGATTGGTACCTCGTAATACCACCAGTACTCGAGCCAATCTCTGAACAAGAAGAGGTCCCAGAACTGAGAGTCCCATCGGAACCAGAACCCTGGAGAAACCCCTTCGCGAGGATCACTCAGTGGAACTCCACCATCTCCTCCAACTCCACCATCTCCTCCAACTCCACCATCTCCTCCATCACCACCCTCACCGATTGATGATCGACGCAGGGACCCTACATACCGGCCGCAAATGCATCATCCACGTGAATTAGAACCTTCACGAAAAAAAGAACACACTCAGAATCCGAGCTTAATGTTCAATCCCCAATACCACCTAAGCGAGGCCGACCACTCCGCACACAAACAAACATCTACACGACCACAAACATCTACACGACCACCAACAGCTCCGAATAATTTAAGACGTAGATATGAATAAAATTGTTTCCCTTATAATACTGAGATTACAATTAACAACTCGTGCCCCTTTCAGTCTGAAACTAAATTAAAATCTACTATAAAAATCTTCAATTCCGCCATGAAACCGGTGACCAGCCAACCAGGACTTCATGCCCCTAAATGGAATTATCAATTGAATCGTTTTTAAAAATTTTCAGATGATAACCAGAATAATCTTTTACAAATATTGTAACTAGTAACAATTATTTACCAACATCTGCCGTCAGTACTATCATTGTGTGTGCTATTATCCTCGGTATATTTGTAGTGAAAAGACTATTCTCGCAATGGTAAAAAAAAAGAAAAAAAAAGAAGACAACCACCCCGACTTATTTTGTGTATGTCATGTCCTGCTTAACGTTTAATTTTGAATCTTAAGCATTTAATTTTTGCTCATGTGCATGTTTGTTTGCAATTCGTGATGGGAAGGCATATTTCAATTTCCATTTTTAGTTAGCTCGGCAGATCATGATAACATCAGATCTGTCAATATGCGGTTTAAAGTAAAAATATGGCTTCCTATCACGAATTACAAACAAACATGCACATGAGCAAAAATTAAATGCTTAAGATTCAAAATTAAACGTTAAGCTGGACATGACCATCTTTTACAACGAAGAGAGAATGTATACAGGGAATGAACAAGATTACATTATTAAGCTAAATCTAAAAAAATGATTAAGTAGTTTAAAGTTTAAAAAGAAATAATTCACCAATTTATCCAAACTCGTGTCAGCGTTACGCGATTTTGCTCTCTATGTAAAAATGAATATATGAATATAAATGCATACAAATATAAGTATTATATGAATATAATGAACATATAAATGAACATATAAATATAAGGAACATATAAATATAATGAACATATAAATATAAGGATTTATATAAATATACTAATTATATAAGAATAATACGAATGAATATAAGAATATAGGAATTATTCATTGTTCGTTTTTACACACACACACACACATATATATATATATATATAATATATGATTATATTTATATGTATATATATATATATATATATATATATATATATATATATATATATATATATATATATACACACACACACCTTAAATAATTCGATGATATTTTTCTCCTGTGTATATGTGTGTGTGTGTGTGTGTGTGTGTGTGTGTGTGTGCGCGCGCGCGCGTATGTACAGGAAAAGTCCTAAACTCCGCCCCTATATGACCGATCAGTGGTCACGTGACTCCTGCTACTACCTGGGCATATCTCTACCCCTGCGTGCTTAGTTGACCGCTGCAAACCCTAGATCTCAGACGTGTATTTGAAGAAATCTCACGTAGACGAAAAATAGTGATGGCTACCTTTAATATTGCGTGCTCGACGTTTATGAAGTGGTATTCGCTATTCGCTAAATTGTGAAGTTGTGGTGAATACTCAAAGAGTCTCTATTCCACCATCCTTTGAGACTCTTAAGGCAACATTGAACCGTGCGAAGCTTGAGGAACAAGAGGTTCAAATACTCTACGTCAATTCTGGCGAGAGCAATGAAGGATTTCGTGGTACAAACGATGTAATGGACTATGTTGTAGGACTAAACTGTATAAAAGCTTACATATACCGTGAAGTGGCAGAAACAACACGTGCAGAAGAGAAGCAACGGGTATGGTTGTGAGTCTTGTTGATGAGTGGTATGACAAGTGGTATTATGTCATGCTGCATCATACCGAGTACTCGTACCCTGCGGCTGAGAATGTAAATCATGTCATAATGGATAGTCTCAAATACTTTTACCACTACATTAATATATATCATGACGAGGTTTGCAGTGAGGTTGTGGCTAAAGGCCTTCGTGAGTTTTTATAGAATTTAAAGACGAGTATCTTCTGCTAAGCAAAAAGGCTAAATATGGGCATATGTTTCTCTCAAATAGTATGCCGTAGTGTGAATAAAATGTGCTTAGTTCGTGAAAATCTCCCTGAACGAAAATGTCTGGTGCGCATTCTGGGGAGTGGGAGTGAAAAAACTTTAAAGCCGATATTACTTCATGTGTCGGAGAAATTCTCAAAACGATTGCCCACATGACTCTTTCACGTTGGAACAAACCCGTACACGATTCATCAACTTATGGTGTAACTCACTCCTCCACACCTCCCGTCCAGCCGATCCGCTCACTTGTGGCTCATAGTCATCTCAGAGCTTGAACCGACTGGATGTACACTCCTCACAATAGAATACGAGGGAGCTTCCTTTGAGCAGCATTCTCAATGCCGTATACAATGTGTCCGTGACGAAGTCATCGCGTGTGTTCAGGCGTAAAACTGGTGCCGTTAACTATGTACTTGAAACGACTTGTAGACAAACAAACTCTGGTAAACGGAATGTTGTTTATTTAAGTGTTGAGAAGATGAATAGAGTTTTCGTGGTAGTTGAGAAGTGGAGCGAGGATCGTTATAAAATACCTGCAGGTGTAGGTGCAAGAAGAGAACAGATTAGTACCCCCTCATATGCCATTATTTGTACGTTGTGTATAAATAGTGATCAGCCATGCATTGATATACGACTGGTGTGGAAGAATGCGTCTGATAATAACGTTCTTGTCCCTACGCGAAACCGATTCATCCTCGACAGAATGTTTGAAATCGTCGGTTTCCTATATTAGACGCACGTGTTACGGATATGCTTTATTTTGATACGGTTCTTGAATACGCATACACCGCTCTGCTCGACGGGTTTACCGAGTGTAGGACTAAACAAGGCGAGAATGGTCTGGAACTGGATGCTTATTTAAAAGGTTTAGACTCTTCGAAGTATCATGAACTTTGGTACAAAGGACTTGAGCGGTACAAGGCTGAGCTCACCTACACCGTTCACCCTGAAGAACTGTTTCTCTATATAATGAGCAGCTGTCGTTACGACACATTGTTTCCACTGCCGATATGGATTGTGAAGAAGAGTTCACGATTGAAAGGATCGGATCGGTGAGAATAAACCCTCGATTGGAAAGGGGTGTTTATAAACTTGAATTTAATAATAATGTTGTGGCTAACGATGCCCTCTTTGTGCATGTTTTTGATTGTATTCTGTCCGTGTTTAAAGAGAGTGATAACTTGCCAACCGAATATAAAGTGGTATTGAAAAATTATTGAAAAATTATTTTTTGAGAGAGATTATTTTTATTTAGGTGCAATATTAACCCTTTATGGTACCATGTTGCATCTATTTAACATTTCAAATACACGCATTTAGACTTAACCCTACAAAAAAGTTGTGCGATAGAGGGTTAAGGCTAAGTTTACTTTAAATAGGCACAGTAATTATAGAAATAATAATGGCCCATTTAGACACTGTTAACATAGCTACAGACTTTTTCACTGTAGGTTGCAGTGGTTTTAAGGTTAAAATTTGGTCGGCAGCCAGATTACTAACTATGGTCAAGCTAAATCCATTAAAATTAATTTAGACTTACCACAAATAAAATTGCCAGTTGAACGTTACCCTTTCTATTTCTAACTAGTCCATAAGTTTCATTTAGTTTCCAGATTTTAATTTTTATTTGTTAAGTCACTATTTAGCACACTGCTAAGTTATTTATTCATAGGGGCTATTTCCCAGACCTAGGTTTTGCAGTTTAAGTTAGGCTAGGGCTGTATTGCCCTTAAGTTTTTGTTTTTAAAGGTTTAATGTTTTGAAGGTTTTTACTTAAGTTAGGTTAGGGCTATATTGCCCTTAAGTTTTAATAGGGGCTATTGCAGCCATTTAATTATTTAGTTAGGGCTGTTGTAGCCCGGTTCGAGTTTCTTCTAGGTACCTAGTTTCAATCTCTTACCTTAGTTAAGTATTTTGATTAAGCTACTTACACCTAGTTCTGGTAGGCCACTATTTAGTTAAACGTGGTTTTAGTTTTTAGTTTAATTGCAGTGGTTAATATTAAGATTTAAAAGTTGACTTTAAGTTGCCCGGTTAGTTGGGGAACTACAAGAATTTTTATAAAAAAAACTAGCCCACTTGATTCAGCAGTCAAAATTTTTTGATGTTTAACAAAGAGCTGAGTTTTTCAGTCTCAAAAAACAAAACCTTTTTTCCTTTCTTCTTTTTGTTAATTAGAGAAACCCAACTTCACTAGTTGGTTGGTTAGAAACAAGGGTTATTATTTTTTATTCTAAATTTATTTTGTGGTAAATATTTGTTTTGTTTATATTTCATTTGGAAATATATGTGGTTATTTCTACACATCAACTTTTTTTTAACATTCCCTCCAAGGGGAAAACATTTATCCAGAAATATACTCTTGTGAAAATTTTTTTCTTGTCCCACCACCATGATGATGAATGAAAATGATTTGCTCTACAGAAAAGTTCCTTTTAGATGAAATATGAAAATGAAAGCATCTTTTCTGTAGAACGTTAATCCTAAGTTATAGCTATTTAAGTTATTTACAATTTTCAATTTGTGGTCTTTACAAACATCCACTCTGTATTTTTCTTTGCAGTTCTTCCCGAAATCTAACTGCATCTTGTCTTTGTGGTCGGGGTTGAGTAGCGGCAGTAGTAGTGTCAGGATAATCTACAGTTCCTGATTCAGTGGAGGAATTTTCAAGTTCTTCCAGGTCAATATTCGGTTTATCAGTTATTTCAAGTGGGTATAACCGACATATGTGTCTTCTGGAGAGGTGACCATTGGGTGTTTTTACAGTTACATGCCTGATTATGCCATCTTCATCTGGGTGTAATGTTTCAATTATAGCAATCTTCCAGAAGTATTTGGGATTCATAGAATTTTCATCTAAGAGGCACAGTTCTCCTACTTTAGGTTCTTTACTTACTGGTTGTTTGTGTTGTTGGTATTCTTTTTCCCTCAGACTACTCAAATATTCATATCGCCATCTTTCTTTGATTTCTTTAGATTGTTTAACTCCCTTATGAAAGTAGTCCAGTATTTTCTTTCTTTCTTTGTCCTCTGTTGCTGTCATATAATCAGAGTCTACCTGATCACTTTCATTAGCAGCTTCTTGGGTATCATCAGTGGTTAAAAAGTTGAATTTGGTATTGTCATACCCAAAAAGCAACTTGAAAGGAGTTAGTAGGTCAAAGGAGGGATCTTCATTTGAGTTGACATAAGTGAGTGGTTTTGAATTAATTGTATTAATTATTTCAAGAACAATTGTTTTTAGTTCAGTTAAAGGGATTTTTCTTCCTTTTAGGGAGGTATAGAGGGCTCTTTTGACTAAACCTACCATTCTTTCAGCTATTCCTAAGGTTCTGGGTGAATAGGCTGCTGTAAATTTCGACTGGATACCATGATCAGAGAGGTACTGAGACACAAGAACATTTTGAAACCAATGTTTAAGGTAATCTTCAGGTCTTTTGAAGATGGATTGATTGTCTGAAATCAAAACTTTTGGAAGGGAGTAGTTTAAGGACAAATGGTAGAGTTCTCTTAAAAAGGTTTTAGCAGAAAGGTCAGTGCAGATGTGTAAGCTGGTGAATCTGGTGGCGCAGCAAGTGAACAATAATAAGTAGACTTTCATGAAGTGGTTATTCTCATCCTGGACAGAAATTGGGCCAGCATAGTCAATCAGTTTTTTCAAAGGGTTTTTCATAGCTTAAACGTGCTGTTACTAATGGTCCAGTAGTAGGAACTTCATAAGCCATGGCAAAGTATTTTTGGCAAAACAGACATGGTTTCAGAACCTTTTTAACTACTTGCCTTATTTTGGGGATCCAGAATGCCTGTCTGAGGAAATTGCATGTGGTAGCTAAGGTTGCATGACTGGCTTTTGCATGCCATTCAGTTATGATTAACGTTGTTAAATGAGAATTTTCAGGCAGTAGTACAGGATACCTAGCAGAATAGTTAAGGTTGGTTGCATATTTATATCTCCCCATTGTTCTGACTAACCCTTCTTTGTCAATGAAGAGTTTTAGATTCTTTTGCAGCTTTGTTAGGTCCTCAACTTTTTCTCCTTTATTTAGTTTGTTGATTATTTCTTTTTCTTTTGAGAAATGTTGTTGCTAGACCAGTTTTATCCAGTAGTTTGTGGCCTTAGTTTTGTAAGCTGTATGATTTTTCTCCAAAACAGCAATTTGTTCTTCCATTGTTAGGTTACATTTGGGGTTATATTTGTGAGTGCGGAATTACTTCAAGTTTTCTATGGGTAAATTTATAGTAGTACACCCGTCTCCCTGTGGAGGTGAAATTTGTTTTTCCTATGGTTTTTTATGTGTTTTGAACGAATCTGACCTTCAAAACCGTCGGAAATTACTCGTTTTTTAAATACTCCCCCTCCCCCCAGCCGGCAATCGAAAACGAGTCATTTCCAACGGTTTTGAAGGTCAGATTCGTTCAAAACACATCAAAAACCATAAGAAAAACATAAATTTCACCTTCAAAATTGACCTAACCTAACCTATCCTAACCTAACCTAACCTATCCTAAAAGAAAAACAGGAATTACCTTATTCACGTGCAGGGGCAGGCTGAGGCTCTTCCTGGAGTAGATTTCGCTTGTCTTTAACTGAAGAAATGAATAAATACCTTGCCAGGTATTGGTATAGATATTTTGACCGAATACCTGGCCTCTTAACCCATTCCTTTAAATCCCGCCAAAATCTTTCGATATTCTGTTTGTGAATTTCGATATTCTCGTTATCCACAAAATTTTTAGAATGATTAATAACAAAACCTTGTAACCTAAATCACTTATAGTCTTGTAGGCAGCCCAGGAATAACTATAAATCACAGAGCCAGGCCTAATGTACTTCTGAATGAGTGGAATGAGTGTTCCATTCCGGTAGCAAAGTAATTCAAATTTGAAATGGATGGACCGCAGTGATTGGGCAGACATGTAACGGTCACACAAACGAACACACAAACGAACGTACGAACACACAAACGAACGTACGAACACACACTAGATACACACCAAAAAAATGTTTATATCTCGAAAACGAAGCATTTGCGACGGAAACGCTATAGAAGGAAAGTGTCTTAGAATTAAAAAATCTACTTAATGAACATATAATAATTGCTGGACGTTAGACGGGTGTAATACTATAATAATACCTTTCTATGAACGTAGAACATAGGCAGTGATTCTGACCAGTTTTTTCCTGTTAGAGAATTTTTCCATGTTTAACAAGGGAGTTTTTTCATTTATTTCTTTACAAGTTGTTTGACACATTTATTGTTGTCTGTAAGGTTTCTTGGTGGGTGTTAAAAATTAAGTTGGTTGGCCATTCATTTCATTTCTCAAAAATGTGGGACCATGTTGGTAAAAGGGAAGAAGTTTTTGAAATTTCTTGAAAGATATTGTTCTGGTGAGTAGGTCTGCTGGGTTGTCTTCTCCTGCTACATGTCTGAATTCCAGGTGATGGTTTAAGTTTCTTGTTGCTTCCTGAATGTCTTTCACTCTGTTTTTTACAAAGATGGATTTCATTTTTAGAGATTTTTGAGCAATCCAATTTAAAGCCACCTGTGAGTCTGTCCAAATTATTGTTTTGAAGAACTTTTGGTTTTCTGAGTTTTCTTCTAGGTAGGTTTCTTTAAGGTATTCTAGGACTTTGGTTCCTAGGCAGATTGCCATTAATTCCAAGTTACAAATGGTCCAATTTTTTGATTTGGGGTTGACTCTTGATTTAGCGTAAATTAGTTCGGATTTTCCATTTCCAACTAGATAGCAACTTACTGCATACCTTCTTGGCTGGCATCACAAAAGATGTGGAGTTGAAGATTTTCCATGAGAGGTTTGGATTTTCAAAAGCTTGTCTAGGAAAATTCAGAAATTCCACTTTGTTTATTTCTTTGCAAAGTTTTTTCCATTCACCAGCATTTCAGGTTCTAGATATTCATCCCAATCTTTTTTGGTATGCTACTTTCTGCATGAAGAGTTTTAATTTAAACACTAAGGGTGCAACAAATCCAATTGGATCAAACAATGATTGCACAGAACTTAGTATTTCTCTTTTAGTTTTGGCTTCTGAGTTCAAGTTTACAGTTTTTAGATGGAGTGTATCAGCATTTGTGTTCCAACCATATCCTAATAGTTTTATTTTCTTTATCTTCTGAGGAGGCTATGTCATGTTTTTCAAATAGTCCTTGAAGTTCTGAGTGATTGGAGGCCCATTCATATAGCTTCAAATTATATTGATTAAGGTGTTTACACTATAATTGTAAAGGTCTTTGAGTTCTGAGAGATTGTTGGCATTAATTAAAGCATTGTCCATGTAAAAGCGGTTAGCTAGGTAGTCTGCCACTTGGTTTTGTTGTTCATTAAAAATGTGTTGGAGAGATTGTTGTAGTAAAAATGGACTGCTTTTGTTGCCAAAGGTAACTCTTTATATTTATAGCAGATCAGGTTGTCGTCATTTGGAGCCAATTGGGTATCTTTTAACCACAGAATTTTGTGGGCATTGCAGTCAAATTCTGTTTGATATTTAAGTTGTAAATATGCTTTTTGAATGTCTCCAATCATCAAATATTTACCATGCCTTAATTTAATGCACAATTTTGCTAAATGAGGTAGGAGTGAAGGGCAGTCCTCAGTAGCATCATTTACTGTTATTTCTTCTGGTTTGCTTTTACCCGAGGGATCTACTACAATCCTAACTTTAGTTGTTTGTACTCCAGGGCGAACTACTGGAAAATGAGGTAAAAAATTTCCTTCTTGTTTTAAGTTTTCTGTTAGGGCTACTTCTTCTATTATTCCTTCCTGGAATTGTTGTTCAAGGATGTCTGAATAAGGTTGCATTAAGTTATCTTTTTTTAATTTTTTGCAAGTGGACTTTAACCTGCTAATAGCATAGTTAAAGTTTGGTGAAATTTTATCTTTTTGGTCATTCCATGGTACCTTAACAGACAATCTTTCATCTTCTATTTTAACTTCCTTTTCGAAGTTTGCAATCAGATCTTTTTCTTTGTTTGAAAATGGTTCATCCCCAGAAATACCCAAGTTTTCTAGTTTGCTAAATTGTGCAATCTGGTGTTCAATTTTTTCTAGATCTTCATTAGAAGTTGTACTAGTAAGTAGAGGGTTGGTAATACAGAAGCTGATCTGATCTCTTATTGGTTCTTTTTCTTTTTCAGGGTAGTAATCTGAAGGGAAACCCAATAAAAGTATTCCATAGGGAGATTTATAACAAGAGGCAGTATGAATCTGATGAGTGCTGAGGGCAAAAGTTTGTGGGTTGCAGCCCCAAAAATTAACATGAAGTCGCACTTCATCAGCTTCAAAGTGATCTGCAAGCTGATAATTTAAGGATTTTAAATAAGTTTGAAGTTTCAGTAATCCCTGAACTTCATATTTAATATTAATATCATCAATTATGATGGTTTCTATTTCTTGTAGTTTCCAGGATTTCTAGAATCCTCCAATTTAATTATAGCTACTTCATAATTCGGTTGTTTCTTGTTGGCTATAAATCCTGTTATGGTTATGGCTTCATCGTAGTGTTTAGTTGGAAGATTCAATTTTTTTCATAAGTTCATTGGTAATGTAGTTGGCTTGACTACAATTATCCAAAAGTGCTCTGCATTTAATCGATTTTTCTAAGTTTCTTATTCTCATCTGCATGGAAGGAAGTAATGTCACTTCTTGATCAGTGTTTTTTAAACTTAATAAGTTAGTACTTCCCTTGTTTTGAGTTTTCTTTTTGGATAGCTACTTCAGTACTGGTTTTGGGTTTCTTATCTTCCTATGGTTTTCCTCTTTGTTTAGTACAAAGGAAGGATAAATGGTTAGAAAACCTACAAAATGAACAGGGTAGGAGAGAAATGGGGCATTCTTTGGCTTGGTGTTTAGATGAGGTGCATTTAGTACAATAATTTAATTTAGCAAGTTTTTTTCAGTTTATCCCAACTTTCAGGGAAAGAATCACATTTTGAGATTCTGTGTGTGTTTTCGGACACAATTTGCAGTAAAGTTCTTTCTGGTCAGTATGTTGAGCTCTTCTTGAGGATTGTCTGTGGGTAGAAACTGCCAGAGTAGCTGTAGTTTGGCCAGAATGCCATGGTTTTTGGCTGGTTCTGGAGAGAGTTTTTTTTTGTTAGGGATTAAGGTGGTTAATTCACTTTGTTCAAGATCAAAACTAACATTAGCTAAGGTTTAGGTAGCTTCGGCAATGGCTTCTTTAAATTTATCAAAGTGGTCATAGAGTTTAAAACCACAAGTTCTTAAAAATTCCTGAGTTTCTTGACTTAGCTTATTATAATATACATACAAGAGTATATCTTCTAATTCTAATTTTGAGTTTGCATTAAATTTATGGTAGAGTGCATATCTGCTTGAAAGTCATGAAGTGATTTAAAATCTTTGGTTATTTTGGATTTGGTTAAGGTGATTTTATTATGGAGAATTTAATTTGGCCTGGTGTTGCATAACAGCTCTCCAACTGCTGCCATGCTTCTTCATAAGATGTTTTACTCTCTTACATGCAGTTTATTTGAATGGCAGGGTTTCCACTCAAATGTTGTTTTAGGTAGGAAAATTTCTCTTGTTCAGAAAGACCTATGTTATCATAAATGTTTCTGAATGAGGTCTTAAAGCTTTGAAATTTAGATGGATTTCCATCAAATGGTAATATTTGAAGCTCAGGAATTTTAGTACCTATTCTTGGTCTAGGTTTGGCTTCGGCATTGTTTTCTTTTTAGTTGTTAATGCTTGTACCATCTGATGTATTTCAATTTGGTAATAAATGTTTTTTTCATCTAGTTTCTCTTTTAGCATCTGAGAAGCCTTCGGAACAAACAAACACATTAAGGATTTCCTCATCTAAATTTTGTAACTTGTCCAGTTGTGAGGACAAAAGCCGAGCATATGAATTTTTTTTTTTCTCAGTCCAATCATCCAATTTTTCTTTGATTGTACCTAAAGGTTTAGTAGCTGAGGTTCTGATTGCTCCCCTCTTTTTTACCAATTTACTAGTTTCAAGCGCTTCCACATCACTTCCCAACCATGATGATACTGTCTCCATACTTTTTTCTGGAGTGGTTTCAGTTTCATTACCCATTTTTTAGGTTTAATATTATAAATGATATTATCAATGATCAATGATATCTATAATTCAATTTTCAGACTATGTAAAAAATTTAAATCACTGGATTTAAAAACAATTGTACCAGAACTAAAACAAAAAAGGGTAACCAACTTCTCGACTGCCCACCCGGGGGCGCCATATTGAAAAATTATTGAAAATTTATTTTTTGAGAGAGATTATTTTTATTTAGGTGCAATATTAAGGCTAAGTTTACTTTAAAAAGGCGCAGTAATTATATAAATAATAATGGCCCATTTAGACACTGTCAACATAGCTACAGACTTTTTCACTGTAGGTTGAACGTTACCCTTTCTATGAGAATAAAAACCCACTCTAATAGACAGAGTTTATTTCCACGACAGTTTCGACGCCCACTGGCATCCTCCTCGGGTGGAGGATGCCAGTGGGCGTCGAAACTGTCGTGGAAATAAACTCTGTCTATTAGAGTGGGTTTTTATTCTCATATTTCGACCTTCACGTAAAAAAGTGAAGTTTTTTTGCATTTGTTACCCTTTCTGTTTCTAACTAGTCCATAAGTTTCATTTAGTTTCCAGATTTTAATTTTTATTTGTTAAGTCACTATTTAGCACACTGCTAAGTTATTTATTCATAGGGGCTATTTCCCAGACCTAGGTTTTGCAGTTTAAGTTAGGCTAGGGCTGTATTGCCCTTAAGTTTTTGTCTTTAAAGGTTTAATGTTTTGAAGGTTTTTACTTAAGTTACGTTAGGGCTATATTGCCCTTAAGTTTTAATAGGGGCTATTGCAGCCATTTAATTATTTAGTTAGGGCTGTTGTAGCCCGGTTCGAGTTTCTTCTAGGTACCTAGTTTCAATCTCTTACCTTAGTTAAGTATTTTGATTAAGCTACTTACACCTAGTTCTGGTAGGCCACTATTTAGTTAAACAGGGTTTTAGTTTTTAGTTTAATTGCAGTGGTTAATATTAAGATTTAAAGGTTGACTTTAAGTTGCCCGGTTAGTTGGGGAACTACAAGAATTTTTTATAAAAAAACTAGCCCACTTGATTCAGCAGTCAAAATTTTTTGATGTTTAACAAAGAGCTGAGTTTTTCAGTCTAAAAAAAAACAACTATTGTTTCCTTTCTTTTTGTTAATTAGGGAAACCCAACTTCACTAGTTGGTTGGTTAGAAACAAGGGTTATTATTTTTATTCTAAATTTATTTTGTGGTAAATATTTGTTTTGTTTATATTTCATTTGGAATATATGTGGTTATTTCTACACATCAAATTTTTTTAACAAGTGGGCACAAAAATAGTATTAAACGAATTGAAGGCCCTTTACATCGAGTATAGGCATCCCTGTAACTTGAGTGATGAAATAATGTTAAATCGTATTTATTGCATAGTGCAAAGCAAAAATGATGTAACTGTAGATTCGATCACGTGCGAGTTTAGTATTTTAGTTAAACGCAGTCGAACATAATGTGTATGTAGATTTCTCCTGTACTATTATTATTTTGATGTTTATATATTATTTTACAGTATATTTATTTTCTATATATTTGTTAAAATTTTATTATTTAATATAAATGTGTATATAGATTTCTCCTTACTATTATTTTGATGTTTATATTCCTTCATTTAAAGTGGGTATTTCTTACATTGTTATTTTTTTACTTTATATTATTCTTCGTTCAACTTGTGTATTTCTTATACTAATATTATTCTTATTGTATATATATATGTATATATATACTGTATATACACCGTAAGATCGGGTAACTGGGCCCTACTAAGTTTAAGGTAAATTTCGTTATGTAACAGTATGAATTTTTTCCATAAATTGTAGGTATCTACCTATGTATAGGTACCTAAAATGTATGGAAAAAATAATAACGAAATTTATCTTAAATTTAGTAGGGCCAAGTTACCCCTGCAGGTGCCCAGTTACCTCATCTTACGGTATATATATATATATATTATATATATATATGATGAATAAAACCACGAAGGAAAGGAAACACAAAAAGGTGCTCAAGCGCTTTCGTCTAATGACATCCTCAGGAACACTGAAGTACATAAAAGGTTACGGCCTATATATAGGTTACAGAAAAAAAATAAAAATAACATACATACACACAAACACATATATATATATATAAAACTCAGGGGACCATTCTGAGTTCATTCCCATATATATATATATATATATATATATATATATATATATATATATATCTACACACACACACACACACATATATATATATATATATATATATATATATATTATATATATATATATGCAATAAACAGAGAAGTAAAAATAAAAATTAAAAATTAAAGGATTAACAAAGAGGCATACAGATTTGTAAGGAAAAATATCGATTTTTAGCACAAGATCAAATGAATTATAAAAATACAAATTTATACTGGAAATCTGCCCGGGTTTTAACACTTTGCCTTTTATAGTCAAGTTTCGATATATATAAAAATAAAATGAAGATTAAAAGTTAATAAAGTAGCATACAAGTTTACCAAAGATTTAGCGTCCTACCCTTTTTATCTAAATCTGTTTTGAAGGAATTCAAAACAACAGGATCGAGTTGAAAAAGACCTTTGCTTATGTTGAAGTTATTTGAAAGTTGGATAATGGCAGACTCAAGAATATTTCTATTAACAATGTTGCTAGAGTGAAATAAAACTGAAGCATTATTCCAATCAATACAGTGGGATAACTCTGACAAATGGACAAAAAGAGCACTGGACAACTGTCCTGTTCTAACGGAATATTGATGCTGTTTTATACGTGTGTGCAAATCCTTTCCCGTCTGACCTATGTAAAAGGAATCACATTGTTTACACCCAATTTTATAGATAATGCCTGAATTATTGGTAGGGCTATTTTTTACTATGATATTTTTCACAATATTGTTATATGAAAATACTACATTAATATCCAAAAGTTGAAGTACATTAGCAATGCCTAAAAAGCCCGGGAAAAATGGAAGTACTAAAATATTTTTTGACAAAGTACGAGTATTATTATTGACACGATAGAAAGTTCGTTTTGCCTTGTTGAGACAAGATTCCATAAACGCAGATGGATAACAGATCACTTCCAATACCGTTGATTTTTTCCAATTCGGCATCGATGTATTCCGGACTGGCGATCCTAAGGGCGCGGAGAAACATTGATGAAAAAATGGCCTTCTTAGTGGGGGTGTCATGTCCCGAGTAAAAGTGTACGTAGGACAAATTGTTTGTTGTTTTCCGATAGATACTAAACTTAAAACATGGGCTTTCCCTATGTACACGCACATCCAAAAATGGGATTGAATTGTCTTGTTCCACTTCTAAAGTAAACTTAATGGAGGGGACTTGATCATTTAACTGAATTCCTTCAAAACAGATTTAGATAAAAAGGGTAGGACGCTAAATCTTTGGTAAACTTGTATGCTACTTTATTAACTTTTAATCTTCATTTTATTTTTATATATCGAAACTTGACTATAAAAGGCAAAGTGTTAAAACCGGGGCAGATTTCCAGTATAAATTTGTATTTTTATAATTCATTTGATCTTGTGCTAAAAATCGATATTTTTCCTTACAAATCTGTATGCCTCTTTGTTAATCTTTTAATTTTTATTTTTACTTCTCTGTTTATTGCATATATATATATATATATATATATATATATATATATATATATATATATATATATATATGTGTGTGTGTGTGTAGATATGTATGTATATATATATATATATATGTTTGTGTATGTTATTTATTTATTTATTTATTTTTTTTTCTTTTTTTTTTCTTTCTGTAACCTATATATAGGCCGTAACCTTTTATGTACTTCAGTGTTCCTGAGGATGTCATTAGACGAAAGCGCTTGAGCACCTTTTTGTGTTTCCTTTCCTTCATGGTTTTATTCATCATAAATATTTTTCACGTGTTACTTTCGTGAAATAATTTTCATATATATATATATATATATATATATATATATATATATATATCCTCGTTTAAGCTGTGTATAGAATGAACTATTTTGATTGCATATTTATTTTCCATTTCATGAAATTAATTCCAATAATTCGTCTAAATAAACAGAATGATGTAATGGTGTTTTATTTAATTCTTTTGGCTGTATTTATAAACGTTTGCTAAAATAAATAAATATATACAGGGCGTCCCAAAAAAATGTATACACACTTTAAATACTTATAAAGGCAGTGTTTATTAAAATACATTTCATTTTCAAAATGTAATAGAATCTACAGACATTATTTAATTGTTTTGTCAACGCCTGTTTTCAAACTGACGTCCGTTCTGGTCCAGGCACTGCTGATAACGCGAAGCAATGGAATCGCAAACATCACGAAACATTTCGTTTGGTATTTGTGTGCATTCTCGTTCAATGGCTGCTCTCAATTCAGCGACTGTTGCAGGTTTTATAGCGTAGACTTTGTCTTTTAAGTATCCCCATAAAAAAAAGTCTAGTGGTGTGAGGTCTGGTGAACGCGGAGGGTATTCTACGAAACCCCTTCGTCCAATCCACATCCACATCGTGCCAAGTACCACTCGCAATACTCCACTCTTCGGTCCGGATCATCTTCATTAATAGCATGGACTAATCTTGGAATGTAACTTTTCCATTGACAGCGCTTCAAAATGCGTTGGACAGACGATTCTGAAATTCCTACCTCACGACTCGCTTGCCGCACAGATTTTCTTGGACTTTGGTGATACGTTTCCAGTACTCTTTCTTGCTTTGTGGGGCTTGTCGATGTCCGTGGTCTTCCGGAACGCTTCTTGTGGACATTCTGAACAGTTCCATCGGCTTCAAACTTATCTCTAATTCGAGTGATGGTAAGTCGCGTTGGTGGATCTGTTTGAAACTCCCTCCTAAACTGTCTTTGCACTTCAACTGCGTTTTCACACTTCCAGTAGCATTTTAGAATGAATTTCCTTTGTTCAAAGCTTAGTCTGACTGCCATTATTAATTCTAATGGGTTTAACTTGGAAAGAAAGAAACATCAATTGAGCTATCAGCTGTTAAAGTGTGTATACATTTTTTTGGGACGCCCTGTATATATATATATATATATATATATATATATATATATATATATATATATATATATATATATAATATATGTATACACTATACCAAATGGCTGGTTACTAAGCCGACTGGCTGGCTAAGATTTCTAAGCCAACTGGCTTATTATGACTTCTAAGCCAAGTGCAAAGACCAATAGCTTTATTATGCGTCTGGCAGACCCAGGCGAAGGATGATCTCTCTTTCTCTCCTCTCTCCTCTCACTTAGGTTAGGTGGATTCCCCCCAGCTTGTTGCAGCTGGGGAGATTCCCCCCTTTTTTCCCTTGCAATTGCATTCTCCCATTTTGCACCCACACTACTAACGAACATACCGCGTCCTGCTGTTTATCTTTTTGTGTTGCGATTTAGTTTTCTTTTAGTGACACCTTAACTTAATATATACAAGCAATGCTGCTTCAATCAGTTAGTCATCATATCCCTTTGGGACAACAATGGCTCTTCTTCTTCTAGATTTTCTAAGAAAGGGTGTAGCTATTTCATTTTTACAGTTTTTAATCAATAATGCATTCCATTTGTCCGGACCTGCAGCTGAATGTGATTTCATTTGTCCTATAGCTCTCGCTACATCTTTTGGGGTAAAATCAAAGTCTGTTATACAATCTCCTTGCAATTTCTCTTCAAAGAATGTATCTATGTCAGGTTTCGCTTTGTCACATTTTGGGGTGGCCCTTAATCAGGGTTTGTATTTCCCTAACAGTACTCTTCAGTTTTTCTTGTATTACTTTCCTGGCATTGTTGTCTCCGCAATTAGCTAACTTCGCCGCTACTCTCTTTCTTTTGCGGAATATTCTTCTCTTTTGCCTCTCTAACCAGGTCCTCTTTCCTTTTGGTTGTGCTTTCAGAGCATATTTTTCTGTAATTCTCAGCGTCTTTTCTTCCAAGGTTGTTAGCATTTCTTCGGTTGTTTTATTCTATAAAACTGTTCTCCACTCTATTTGGGTCATGTGTGATCTAATTGCTTCCCATTTATTATATTGGAGTTTAAGTTAAAAGTCCCAAATGTGCTTCTTTCTTCCGTATGTGTATTGTCTTTTAATGTTTTTGTCATATTTGTTGATATCTCGATTATGTTGTGGTCTGAGATAAAAGTTGGGATTATTTTTATATCAGCAATGAAGTTCTTGTTATTCGTGAATACCAGATCTAGGCAGTTATTTTTTCTGTTATTTTTTGTTATCTCCTGTATCAGCATAAACTCGTTTGTGAGAGCCATCAACAGTTTTGCTTTCTCCTGGTCTTCTATTGTGCTCACCTTTTCCTATCCACCTTTTTGTATTTTGTAAATGGGAAATTAAAGTCTCCACAGAGCATTATATTGGGGGATGGAGGGTTTATGGCCTTTATTAGGTTTCTAATATTATCAATGGCCTCCGAGAATTTTTCGGTTGGAGTGTTTCGAGGTCTATAGATGACTTTTTTTTGTGCAGGAAGGAGGGGCCAAGGGCAAATGCCCACAAAAAGCGCCCCTCCCATAGAAGAAGAGAGCCAAAATCAAGGTTCGGGGTTTTCGAGATGCCTAGACTGCGTTTGAAAAATGGAGGTCATAGACAGGAGGAAAGATGGATTGAGGAAGATTGTTCCAGAGTTGACCGGTTGAGTAGATAAAAGACTGAAAATACCGATTATCCTTTGCATTAGATAGTTCGACAGAAAAGGAATGAGAAAGTGTAGAGAGTCTGGTACTGCGTGCTCTCCTTAAAAGAGGAGGCATACAGTTAGAGAGTTCAGAAGAGCAATGTCCGTTATAATAGCGATAGTAAAGCGTGAGGCAACATTGCGGCGAAGAGAGAGAGATATATTGAAGACAATCAATAAGAGGCGTGGAACTGATGAGACGAAAAGCCTTTGATTCCACCCAGTCAAGTACGGCTGTGTGGGTTGAACCACCCCACACATGAGAAGTGTACTCCATATAGGTGCGAACAAGACCCCTGTACAGAGACAGCAACTGAGTGGGAGTGAAGAAACCGCGGAGGCGATACAGCACACCTAGGGCCGCTGAGAGGGCGGGGAAGCCGGGTTAAATCCCCAGGGTCCGGACCTCTAGGGGGCCCGGAAAGAGGGGGAATAAAATCTAAAAATATTAATAAAGTAATTGATTAAATAACAGAGAGGAAATATAATTAATGAACATACATTTTATAGAGATTATCATAGTCAAACTGAAACAGATAAAATATTATCTGCGGTCCACCAATGCCCAAGACCGACTGACAGATCTGGGAACCATTGTAATTGAAAGCCAGTTAGCCCGTACTTTAAATATCATCAGAATCAAAGAAAGTACACTTCTAATTATGAAAATCTTGCAGTAAACAATTGTCTTGCCTACATGGACTGGTACTGCATTTGTAAATTGTATGGTGATAGAATTAATATAATTGATTCGAAAAATAAAATGGTAATTTTCCTCTGAGTTGTTCATTCATACTGTATGTTTTGAAAAGTGACTTGGACATATAATCAGTTTGCTTGTTATGTACACAAAAAACACTCATAATAAAATACTGAGTAAACAGGGGGCCCATACATAGGCGTATGGGATGGCACTTTACTGGGGGTAGAGGGCGGAAAAAAATTGCCCTGAAAATTTTCAGGGTTCCCTGATTTCCGCATGAGCACTATGTGTAGAATAAAATAACACAAAGGTTAGAGTATGAGTAACATATATTAAAACCTTTTTTTCTATAAAAAACATTACAATTTACAAAAATGAGATAAAATTTTGCTACATTTCTAAATGACAAGCAAAACTACGGCTTTGCAGCTGATATAAAATTCAGTAAGTCCTCAACTGACGTTTTAATTATTAACTACAAGTATAGTAGCAAGTAATTAATTCACCTCAAGAGGTAAAAAAAAAAAATTAATGTCAGGAAAAATCTGCCCTGAAAATTTCAGTATTTGCCCTGAAAATGCTCAATATTTGCCCTGAAAAGCGGTTGGGTCACTATCACCGCTGAGACAGCAGCATCATCCTCTGATCGGGAACCATCCGTATAGATGAGGACAGTGTTCAGGTGTCGGGTTACGTGTTCCTGAAAGAGCGACTTATATTCTGAAGTGGTCGTGGTAGCTTTCGGCAAGCCACATAAGTCCCTGCAAAACTTGATAGGGGTGAGGAGCCAGGAAGGATGGATATGATACGAGATGGGGGTGACTGAGGGAGGGGGCATGTTGGAAAGATCCAGGAAAGAGCGGACCGCTTCCGTGAAGTGCCAGCTCTGACCCTGGGGTGGAGGTTCTAAAATTGCCGTGCACAGAAGTGACGAAGGCAGCCTCTGCGCGCGAAGGTAGGTCCTCATGAGGAGCAGACCCCGTCGGTGGGTGAACGGGAGGCAGTTACATTCTGTTTGGAGGATGGAAGCTGGGGAGGATCAGAAGGCACCGGTGGAGAGGCGGAGGCCCCTGTTAAGTACCGGATCCAAGATTCGGAGGGAAGTGCTGGAAGCAGATCCGTATCCCATAGTCCAGCTTTGATGGACCACGGAAGTGTAAAGACGTAGGAACAAGCGTCGGTCAGCGCCCCACGTAGTGCGAGGGGACGCTGGAGTGTGTGTTTCAAGTGCCTGAGGTGGGGAACCCAGTTGAGCCGTCGGTCGAATGTCATGCCCAGAAACCGCGCGGTGGGCACCATTTCGAGGGGCTCGCCGTCTGCTGAAGACCACGCTTCTTGTTTTAGAGGTGGACAGGCGGAAACCAATTGATGTCGCCCATCTCTCCACCCGATGGATGGCAAGCTGAATTTGTCGTTGGACGACGGGCAGTTCCCGCCCCGCGAACCATATCGCAAGGTCGTCTGCGTAGATGGAGGAACGGACGGTGGGTAGAAGGGATTGTGTTACTGTGTTCATTACTAATGAAAAGCATATGACACTGAGGATGCTTCCCTGTGGGACCCCGTCCTCTGCTCAAAGGTGTCAGAGAGGACTGAGCCCACCCGTACGTGACCCTGATGAAGGTCGGCAGGGCTCCGAAGAAACCCAAATTTTGGAGTTCACTGAGGATTATACATCGATGGGTGGTGTCGTAGGCCTTCTGGATGTCGAAGAAAGTGGACAGGACAAACTGTCCCCTATTAAAGGCGTTCTGAATATCTCGGCTGAGGAGCAGGATGGAGTCTGTAGTGGAGCGAAACTGTCTAAAGCCAGACTGGGTAGCCAGGAGGGAGTCATTGTTTTCAAGGAGAAAGGAGAGACGCGCGGCGATCATTTTCTCAAAGATTTTACAGGCACAGTATGTTAATGCGATTGGTCTATAATTAGTGGGGTCAGGGGGGTCTTTGCCGGGTTTGGGGATTGGTATTGCATAGTAGGATGGATGTGTTGGATCATACAGTAGGGGATGCCGTCCGGGCCAGGGGAAGGAGACCGTCAAGAGGCCATTGCCGCCTGTAGCTCTCGCATGGTGAACAGCCGATTGTAGGAGTTGTCGAGGGATAGTGAGCATCTCTTGTTAGGGGCCAGCGCGTGGGGTCTGTCTGTGGAGGAGACGGCAGCGAAGGTAGATGCGAGATGATTCGCCACAGACCTAGGGTCATAGAGAAGCCCGTCATTAGTTCGAAGGACCGGGGGTAGGGAGGGGGCATTTCGTCTCTCGACACTCCGTACCTTCTTCCAGATGGTAGCCGATGGTGTGGAGGAGGTGATACCTGATACAAAGGTACGCCAGGAAGCTCGGCGCGCTTTCTTCATCGTACGGCGAGCAACGGCTCTGGCCCGCTGCATCTCCATGCGATGGGTAGGGGTTCGCGTACGATAAAATCAATCGTCGGGTAGCCCTCTTCTTGGCTCGGGTAGCCTCCGTGCACTCTGGGTTCCACCAGGGTACTCGTCGGGCTCGGGGGTAGGCAAAAGATCGTGGAACGCTGGTGCTTGCTGCTGCGACAACAGTCGCCTCAAAGTACGCAATGCATTCATCGGAGGATGAAAAGTGGGCCTTCGTACAACGTGTGGAAGTGTTGCTCCGGAAAAGTGGCCAATTAGCTCTGGCCGTTATCCACTTCTCCGGTACCCGAACGGTCTGATCGTGTCTATTTAGTGTGAGGCAAACAGGGAAGTGGTCACTGCTGTGGTCATCCCGAAGCATTTGCCAGGTGAAGTCCAGGAGGCCGTCCGTCGAGATGAATGATAGTTCTATACAGGACGGGGTGCATCTGGTGGCGTGGTAGTGTGCGGGAGAGCCGTCGTTGAGGCACTCGAAGGAGAGTTCAGCTATAAGGGTAATCAGTGTCGGAGCCACAAAAGTGGAGGTCGTATCTCCCCACATGGGGTGGCGACTATTGAAATCGCCCAAGAGTAGGAAGGGCCTGGGGAGTTGTTGAACAACCTCAACCAGGTCATCGCGGGAAACTTGGGAGTGAGGGGAGAGGTAGACCGAGCAGACTGTGTATTGTTTGTCCAGGAAAATCCTGGCAGCAACCAGCTGTAACGGGGATCTGATAGGGAGGTTGTGAAAGGGGACTGTACGGTGGACGAGGATGGCAGCCCCTCTTCGTGTGCAGGTTGGAGACGGAGAGGTAGTGCTAGAATATCCGGTGGGGCAGGGCATTGGTCTGGTCCCCAGGATTAGCTCCTGGAGACAGACACATACCGGACGAGCAGAGGCAATTGGGGAACTTAGGTCTTCGTTATTAGCGAAGATTCCCCTACAGTTCCATTGTAGGATTGTCGCTTTTGGAGGGTCCATTGTTTGGCGATATATATATATATAATATATTATATATATATATATATATATATATATATATATCGCCAAACAATGGACCCTCCAAAAGCGACAATCCTACAATGGAACTGTAGGGGAATCTTCGCTAATAACGAAGACCTAAGTTCCCCAATTGCCTCTGCTCGTCCGGTATGTGTCTGTCTCCAGGAGCTAATCCTGGGGACCAGACCAATGCCCTGCCCCACCGGATATTCTAGCACTACCTCTCCGTCTCCAACCTGCACACGAAGAGGGGCTGCCATCCTCGTCCACCGTACAGTCCCCTTTCACAACCTCCCTATATATATATATATAACTGTAAAAAGTGAACAATGAACAATTCCTACACCATCATTATATGGATTCATTGTCTTGATGCAGAACTTATGTTTGTATAGTTTTATGTTGAATGTTCATTTTTACATAAGAAACCAAAATCGCCTAAGCGAGTTTTTGGATAGAATTTCGATTTATACTTCTTTATTCATTACTGTATTTCCCTAATTCATCTTTTCTAAATAATGACTTATACACTATGACGTCATAAAATAACTTTATTCTCTTTACGTTTCCCATACTTTGTACACTGAATCACGTTCTTAGTATTTGGACATCTTCCGTATTCAGTGTATGGTAAATTCTTTAGTAATAATGTTGTGGTCTTATGTAGTATAAACATTATTATTCAACCATACTCATTATTCAACCATACTCATTCTTACATTCATGTTCTTTCTTGACCGCTATCCTTTATTAATTTTATTACTTATTCATTCATCTACCTATTGTCTACTTATGCCCTATCAACTTATCAGTCTATGTTTACTCGTGTCTATATTACGCACACAACCTATTGTGTGACGAATGATATGTGTACACTACTGTGTGCAGTCGTACATGTCTATTGACGATCATGATTACGTACATGTATTCTTTTTACGTTTTATTTTCTTTTATTATTTCACCTCCCGCATTGAACTCAAAAATGCTGAGTTAAGTTATAAAATTCCACTCACTACGACAGAATCGAGCGCCTCAAAGATAAAATACCTCCGTTCGCTCTGATTTCAAATTCATAACATATTATAGCATATTATTTCGTAAATAAATTATCTCGTATGTGCCATGTACTTTGTATTATATTTCTAACATCTAAATTGTCTATTAATATGAAACACTGTAAAAAAACAAAACAAAGTTATAGTAACTGTTTAATTGTAATTAACTGTAATACTTTAATTTAATATAACGTAATGTACTTTAATGAAACTGTAATTAATAATAACTTGTAATGTACTTCATTGAAACTGTAATTAAATGTAATGATTTAATTTATAATGTAAGAATGTACTTTAATAGAACTGTAATGGACAATCATAAGCGTATGTGAAGTAATCCATAATTGTAATCGTAATTGTAATGAACCAAAATTAATACGTACTCAGTCGTGTACTTAATTTGTACTTATATGTACTATTACGAAATGATATCGCCTTCATAAATGTAGACTCGGCGAAAAATACAAATTAGTTTTTGTTATTTTATTTTTATTTTTTTAAATTTTTATTTTGCAATCTTTTAAAACATTTGATCATGTGTTTAAAAAGGGGGGAAATTTAACCTTCAACTGTCCTCCCCCAAAACATTTAAGTTCAGCTATATTATACATGTATTTGTAAAATTACAGCACTTCTTCATTGCACTTCTTCATTAGACTTCAGATTAGCACTTCATTTAGGACTCCCTGGTTAGCAGCCTTGCTGCGGGGCGGGGGCAGAGGCCCCTTGCCTTAATATTTTTAGATTACGGCCTGAGCCATGGTCGAAAGAGGTCGAACCTCTACCCCTGTAAATTCAGAGCAGTACCTGTATATTTTTAAGAAGTAAACCAAAGTAAAAGAAGTTTTTATTTTTCCCTTCGAGCCGTGCTCTCTTCAGAACTTAGAAAAGTCGATAATTTTAGTATAAGAGAAAGTATCAGAGTATTATAGCAAGAGAAGAATTAATAATTCTCGACCCATAAGCGAGAGAAAGAGACAACCCAAGCACCATAGAAGATATTGGCATAACAGTCTGGCGAGTCTATAGCCAAGAGTTTAACAGAGTGGCGACCGAAAAGAATTAGAATGTTATAGAAGAAATATCCGTTGCAGCCTCCTAACTAGAACCCCCGTCGATCCGAACCGACTCAGGGCCATAAAAAGGGGGGTTAACATATATATATATATATATATATATATATATATATATATATATATATATATATATATATATAAATAAACCACACACACACTAGAAAATGTCCCCATTTCTAAATTTCCAAATACAGTAAATGTTCTGAGCTAAAGAAAATTAATCTGGACACAAAGACTATCGCAATAGGTACATAAAACATAGTTTATTAACCTTAATTAAACATGTTCATTGTAATCGCCATATGTTTGACATAATTTTTGGAAATAGCTTAGCTGGAATGTTATTGATTACCTCAGAGACTTTGGTCTTTACACCTTCAAGTGTCTTCGGATTTGTAGAATAGATCCTGTCTTTTATGTAACCCCACAAAAAAAAAGTCAGGGGATGAGAAGTGAGGTGAGTATGGTGGCCATTCCACTGGCCCATGAAAGAAGATTTGTCGCCCGGAAAATGTTTCCTCAAACTGTTGCGAGTTTCACAAGCAGTGTGTGAAGGTGCTCCATCCTGCTGAAACACTGTGAATCTTGCGTAATGCAGTTACTTCTTCTACAGGACAAACTAATTAGTTGTGTTAAGCAGAAACCTTACAGCATCTGACGATGTGACTCAACGTTACCGTTTTCCAGTTTCATTCTCTAAGGAGTAGGGATCTACTACACCATACACCCAACAGCGATCCAAATGTTGAGTTTAGCAACAATACGTGGAAGCTCTGGAGCGCGAGCATGACTTCCGCGGTAACGAAAGTTTTACTTATTAACCACCCTTGACAGATGTTCATAACACCCGTCAGTGAAATGGATGCGTTTCACAAACTCGGGATCTTCTTCTAGCTTTGCTAACATCCATGTTGCGAATTCCATTCGGGTTTTTTTCAACATAGTGGAACTTGTGAATAAATTTTGTAAGGAAAAAGGCTTAATTCGGTGCGAAATTACGATTCACAAATGTTCGTGAAATACCTACTTCTGCTGACAAACGTCGAATTGACTACTGCGGATTGCGCACAATAATTTCATGAACCATATTTACATGTTGCATTGTTTTAATTTTTTTTTTAATTTGAATAACCTTTATTAATAATAAAATAAATACATTGGTTTTTACAATTTACAATGACATAAATAATTAATTCTGAAGCTGGACCATTTATTTATTTTTTTAATTTAATTTGGCCATTAAGCTTTAGGCTTTACTGGGCTTGTAGGTCTTGTGGGTCGTCGCCTACCACTATTACCTTTATGTTGATTCCTTACATTTCCTTTAGTTTGAAATTTTCTAACAATTCGTGATATTGCCTTTTTATCAGGTGGATCTCTGCATCTACGATGGTTGTTCAAAAAGTAAGTTTACAAGGTTAATTACTGGTGTATTATGCATAGTACAATAATGTTGTTGGTAATACAATATTTTGTTAGGCATGTGTGGCAACACTGTAAAGTTGCGACATCCGGGATCACTACGAACCAAAACGTTCAAAATTGCACCATCAGCTGGTAAGGTGATGGCAACGATTTCTTGGGACCATCAAGACGTTTTGCATGTAGAATTCATGCAAAAAGGGACAACAATAAATGCCACTTCTTATTGTGAAACTTTAGAGCGACTCCGTACGGCCATCGGAAGAAAACGTCCCGGGTTGCTTACTGCGGGTGTGGTGTTCTTGCATGACAATGCACACCCTCACACTGCAAATCAAACACGCCAACTTTTGGAATCGTTCCACTGGGAAGTCATGGATCATCCCACCCATAGTCCTGAACTTGCAATAAGCGACTTCCATTTATTTCCAGCCCTAAAGGAACACCTCGAAAGTAAACAATTTCAAAACGATCCTGATGCAGAAGCGGCCGTACAAAGCTGGTTAGAAACTACGGAACCTACATTTTACTCGACCGGCATCGGAAAGTTTGTCCCACGCTACGACAAATGTTTGAATCTGTTTGGTGATTATGTACAAAAGTAGTATTAAGTTGTTGAAATACTTGCAATAACTACATGCCTTTTAATAAAACAGTTTCTTCAAAACACCTTGTAAACTTACTTTTTAACAACCCTCATTCTCTGCAAAAGTTCCTCTGCACCTGCGTCACAGAATTTGTCACATGAAACCGCTTAACGATCTTGATTTTCTGTTCCAACTTCAAACGCGGCATCACTGCTTTAGGGTTCAGCCACTAGAAACGTATAGGAATAAAAATCATAATCTGGTACCATCCTGAAGAGGAAACCCCACTAATAAAATATACATCATTATAAAATAACTGGCAAATAAAAATAGGGACATCTTTTGGGAACACCATACATATATATATAAATACATTAGGGGCGGGCACTATTATGCATAAGAAGAAATGTATCCATTTACTTCTCCCCCCTGGGGGAGCAGCTTTGTCGTGGTGGGGAGGAGAGGGGTGCTTGTGTGCTGTTTTAACTCGCAGGCTGCGCCAGCTGGGGGTATTTTCCCAGTGGTGGGGTCACCCATGCTGGATTGGCTGCCGGTGAGAAGCCAAACTAAACGGTTCCTGCCCCTGTTTCATGAATGACTTCCGTCCATGATTCCTTCCTCCTGGCTCTCAGAAGGCCAGGGGCCGGCAGTGTCCCATCTCCGAAGGAAGGTGGGCTCGGTCATTATCCTGCGACCCCTCCCTATGACTCTTTGGTTCCTGACCCGTCGAGTTCATTGTCCATGAATATGGACCTTTCCCAACGACTTCCAGTTACTAGTGTAGTTACGTTACCTTCTCGAAGTCTTGCTCTCCGGTGACTTATCTTCCATTTCTTCCTTCTGTTAGTGCTCCCTGTACCATCCCTTTTGGCTTTTTCGTCCATCTCCGCGAAGTCTTCTTCGGATGTTTCCCTTTTTCCTGTATACGATGACCTTGTTTAATAACAATATAATAACAAGAGTTATTACGTGATGGATCCCTTCTGGTTGAGACTTCGACTCCTCACCAGGCTCTGTGATTGCCTCCACTCAATCTCTTGGTGGTACAGCGTCAGTTACGCCTGTTCTTCACCCCACGCTCAGCTTCTCCAGTGGGAAGATTTATGCCGGAGAATTACTTAGGGAGGAATTGGATACGCTCAAGGAGCGGCTCTCCTCTCAAGGTGTATCGGATGTGTATCGAGCTTAGGGTATGAGGGTGCCCTTTCCCCGTCCCCTCTTCTGATTCTAACTTGCAGTGCTCCACACCCGCCGACGTCGGTTAAACCGACATGGCTGTCGTATACGATGAAGAGCATATTCCTTTGCCCATGCGATGTTTCAACTGTCAGCGGCTTGGCCATGTTAAGGCAAGGTGTCGTCATGCGGAGGTGGTTTGCTTGAGATGTGGGACTTCCGAGCACGAGAAATCCCATTGTGACCCGTCTCCGAACTGCATTAATTGCTCGGGCCCTCACCGTTCATCTTCAAGAACTTGTCCCAGTTACCTCACTGAGAAGGAGGCACTAGTTTTGTCAGCCTGCTGGAAGCCTCAGGGAGGTCGTACCTTTGTGGGGGCATCTCGTCCACCAGTCAGGACATCTACTATGTTTCCCACTGTCCGTTAACCAATCCATCTGTCAGCTGGTGATCGGGAAATGGGATTTTTGCAACCCGTTCCTGTCCCTGATCTCTTGCGATGTTCTGTCCATTGATTTCCGTTTCCACACTGTCTTCAGTTCGACATAAAGAGGCCCTGTCCGAGCCCTCGGAGTAATAAAACTAGCAACCCTGTATCGCGTTCTTTCTCGCCCACGTTATTTTCTCCGAAGAGGAAGAAACTTAATACCCAGCATTGTCGGTATCTACCCTTAGACTTGAATACTTCAGGTTCTGTTCGAGATGTTGGGTTGCCTCAACGGATAGGGCAACCTCCGTTGTCTCGACTACTTTCCTAGTGTACTTGTGACGATGCTTCTGGTGGTAAGCGGTCAAAAATTCCGATTTGGGGTTCTCCTCTTGTCCGACGACTCCGGTTACCTTGGGCTCTGTACCCTACCAGTTGAGAAAGCCCTGCATACTGGTCGGCCCAATAATTGTTTACAATCACCATCTCCGGTTGCCGGGGTTGGATGATATTTCTTTTATCATATGACTTCGATGCTCCGGCATCCGATGAGTCTGCCTCGCGTTTACCTCCCGCAGGTTCAGTTTAGTATGGATCTGTTTCTCCAACAAGGCGAGAGAATAGCGCAGTGGGTATGCTCTCTGCATTCCCACCGGCAGGTGTAATATCTCATTCTCTATTTCTCCACTTCAGCGTCGTACATCTCTCTGTACGTCATCTCGCTCCTGCTACGTCCCAGACTGTAGGGTCTAGGTCTTGCGTTTCCTACTCGTAACTCGTAATGGATAGCTTACCCGTACAGTTCTATTGGGTGAAGGTTATCTGTGCTAATTGGGAGATGCTCCACATTTTGATAGCTGAGGAGGATCTTTTCTGCATCTGTTTACAGGAAACCTTAGTAAGGCACCGATTGTGAGACCATCTCCCTGGTTATTAGGCATGTTTCTTCTCCACAACCTGCCCTTGCTTCTCACAGGGGCACAGCTATTCCCATTCGGTTTACAAGTGTTTATCAATGTCTTCAACTTTCTACCTCCTTGGAAGCTTGCGCAGTTGGAATCTTTCTTCCTCAGCGTTCTTATACTCTTTGCTCCCTTTATTTATCTCAGAGTGTCCCATTCCCGGGTGACGAGTTGAATGATATGGTCTCGCAATTGCCGGCTCCAGTTTCTGTGATGATTTTAACTGTCGACACTCCCTCTTGGGGGATTCCGTTACCAGTACTAGAGGACGGGGTCTGGAGTCTTTTTTTTTGTTTGCGAAATTCTCCTTTGGTCATCCTCGACGATAATTCGCCAACCCATTTCTCTCTCCATCATGCCTCATCTTGTTTTATTGATTTATCCTTCTATACCCCAAGTATTGCCTTGGATTTTCAGTGGGTTACTAAGCCTGACCTTTACAATAGTAATCACTGTACCATCCTGTTAAATCTCAAGCAGTCTTTGAATACTCATTTTGCATCGTGGTGGAATTTCAGGAGGGCTGACTTGATGAAGTTGTTTTAAAATGCCATATCTGTAGGTAGTGTCGTACACTTTTTCCAGATCAAAGAAGACTGTCACCAACTGCTGCTTCCGAAGGAAGACATCACGAATCGCTGTCTCCAGAGAAATTAAATTATGAGTAGTACTACAACCCTCACGAAACCCCGACTAGGAAGCATGGAAGAAACGAGTCTTCTTCATAAAAACCAAGTCGAACGTGGATCATTCTTTCCAAAATCTTACACGCAGCACAAGTGAGATTGGACGATATTTAGACCGAGTTAGCCCGTCTTTATTTGGTTTAGGAAACATCAACTAAGAGCTTGGCCCCTGTTGAATGAACACAACCTTGGTCCAGACAGAATTATAAAAATCTAAAAGAAACTGCCGCCCCGACAGAGGAAGATTCTTGAGCATCATATATGAATCTCATCAGGACCGGGGAAAGAATTCTTGATACACTGAAGAACTGACTGTAATTAACCCATTGTAAATACATCATTATACAACGCAAAATCATCCAACAAAATCTGAAAATGGAATGACTGAGCATGAAGTTTCCGTTGCGCAAAAGTGCCCGAATAATGAGAGCCATTTGTAACAGGATAAACCTCATCCGCAAATGTCTCAGCAACTTCGGAAGTGACAGTAACCTTTCTGCCACCTATCTCCAAGATGGGAGAGAAAATAAAAGCAAATTTGCCAGCCATTTTATTACACACGTTTCGACACTTGTGACATGGGAGTCTTCGAGGATAGAGAGGAAACAAAATTCTGCCACCATTTCTGTTACTCAACTTTCAAAACCCGACGCGCCTGCACTCTAGTTCGTTGGAATGCGAGTGCAATAATAACGACGAGAAGCACGCCTCTTTTCTGAGATAGCACCCTATCACTCTAGATTCCACCATGGGACACTTTCCCTCCGCGTAGCATTGAAGGGGCAAGGGATCGACCGGTTCCCCGCGACAGAAACAGTCTCAACAAAGCTGGCGTACGCATCATTGATACTATCAAAATCCGACGGGGAATCAGGAAAGTCCAACAAATTCATGTACTTCGCTCAATTGGCTTCCGGGTAGACCTTTTCGATTCCTTGAAAATTTTCTTGCTAGTCGTCGCCTCCAAGTACGTGTTGGGCATGTGGTTTCCTCACAGCGATCCTGGCTGGAGGTGGTCGCGCAGGGGGAGTCTTGAGTTGCACTCATTTTACTGTAACAATTAACTCTCTACCGCAGTGTCTACCAGTGGGTATACCATCGTCACTGTGTGGATTACTTTCCTATATATAATGCGTCTTCTCGTCTTTCTTCTATAGAACGACAACTACAGAATGGGTTAAAATGTATCGCTGATTGGGCAGATCGCATGGGTTTTCGGTTCTCAACGGAGAAATGGTGGACATACATTTCAGAGACTTTGTGGTGTTCACCCGTCCCCTTCTTCACGTCTTGGCGGTGAAGACATTTCTTTTACTGATGAATATAAATATTTAGGTTGTGTTTGATCCTCGTCTGTCTTCGATACCTCACCTTCAGAAAGTCAGAATCAAATGTATGAAGAGGCTGGATATCCTTCACGCAGTGTTTCATAGGACGTGGGTCTCTGACATAGTTGTCCTGATATGTTTATATATGGCACTCATCCTACCGCTCTCGTTTTATGAGTGTGAAGTTACGTCGTCTGCTGCTCCGACAACACTGAAAATGCTAGATACTGTTCATCACATTGCTTTTTTTAATAAGAAATTTACTAATGTTGCTTAGAATATAAAAAACTTATTAAAATTGTATGACATTAAGATACGTAAAATTAAATTGTTTGAAATATAAAATACTAGTTGGCAACAACTGAAATGCACTGAAAGCCGAAGGCATACCAGATGCCAGTCCTCGGGCGTGGTGTCCCCCAGTTAGGCCTTTTATTCCTAATTGCGATTTTAAATTTACCCTTAACGGATTTCTCTCTACGTTCTGATTACAATGATAAATTACCCGCTCGCTTCCTCCCCATCCTGTTCATTGTTTCAACGTAAATAAAAATCGGAATATAGTGATAAGGTGTCGTCATTTTTCCCCATTCCCTTGCCTTTGTTCGTTCTTCTAAATTTCAATGGCGGCCACTTTATCCATCTACTGCGCTTTCGAACACAGAGAAAGGAGTGTAAAGCAGTAGAGAGAGTGATAAATAAACGAAAGAGTAAAGAATAGTAAACAAACCCGTAAAATCACTTTAATCTTCTCGGCTGAGTTGATGGCCATTTTGAGAGCTCTTTAGAAAATTTTTATCCGTCCGGAACGCCACTTTGTTATATACTCGGACTAGTTGAGTGGGATCGCTTCCTTCAAACAATCTGTTCCAGTCCATCCTCTTATTCTGTTGCGGCGGTGGTTAGCGTTACTCTATTCCAAACGTCAGGACATCGTTTTACTGGCTGCCCTCCCATGTTGGTATGGAGGGAATGAACGGCCAGACGCTGCGGCCAGACGGCTGCTTCCTACCCATCAGCAATTTTTTGAAGTTGGTCCGATCACGCTTGTGGGATGCGTGGCATCTTCTGCAGAATAAGCTTCGTTCTCTTAAGTCAACAGGATCCACATGCTCTCTCTCCAACGCATGTAGGAAGTGGGAGGTTCTCTTGTGCTGACTTACAATCAAGTATACCGGCCTCTCACACGAATCTCTTTTGTGGTCGGAGCAGCTTCCCGTTTTGTTGACGGAGCGGCACCTCCTTACCGAGTGTTTTAAGTTTTCCGAGCCTCGTGGTCATTATTTTACTGTTGAAGACTTCGATTAGTGCCCATTGGACTCGATCTTGGGAGATTCCCCTAGTTTGCTGATGTTATTTCTAGGCGAGTATGGCCAAATGGAAGCTCTCTGACGTGATGGCCTTTGTTTACCTGTTCTGCATGCGATACGACATGTTAAAGCGGCAATTAATCCTTCAATCAACCAACCAATCAATCGATCAGTCTGCTTTCGTAATTGCTTCTGGAGCTTGACTGGAGACTGGAATCATTGCGAGTGTCCAGAGTTCGATTCATACCGCCGCCTGGATTGGAGTCGATCCGGCCATCTACTTTGTGATTGCTTTGGTTGAAGCGACTCGGTTCATATCCACATTCTTTGTCGGGAGACTCCCTCCCTCGCATTTATGAATACAAAAGTGGTGCGTTTTTCTCATGTAGAAAGGATCAGATTTTACCAGGGTTCCGCTTACTTGTCTGTTTATGCCGTTCCTTTATTCTCAAAATTCACGTACCTTTAAATCTTGGAGATTGTGGGAGAAAGCATTTATTAAAGTAGAAACATTGCCTAATCTCTAATTTTGATGGGCAACAGGAAGTATTGTACCCACAATAAAGACTTATTACTGTACGTACATTTACGCGTTGAACCGGCGACCTGGATTTTGAGACTCTCTCTCTGGCCTTTGAAGTCTCAAATCCAGGACTCGTTTACGTTCTAATTTAAATGCATTAAAGTATGTTATCAGTCATCCGAATACAAACAACGCATTAAGTTTGAGACTTTTTGACCTTTTAACATAAGCCAATCAAAGTAGTGCACACGACAGTCACGACCAGTGTATAAGAATTAGTGCAGTGTTATTAAGGCTGGGAATAACTCCTTAAATTTGACCAAACTCCTCTAACAAAGACTTATAAACACGATGTCTAAATCGGTAAATTTAAAAATCATTTTACTTCATTTATCATTTGTTTCAAATACTTCCTAATTTATAAACTTAATTTTCACTAAAATAGGATCGAAGAAAGTGCCTATCATATTACTGTTCATACAAACATTATCCAAGCCTTAATTTTTCATGGGTCGAACACGATGCTCGATTTCGAGGTAGAAGACAAATCACAAGTATAAGAATACACAAGACAACAAAAGTAGTTTGGCAGAGGTGAAGCACCTACTCCGAAATGTTGATCCCCTTCAAATACTACAGGAAACGAAAAACTGACGCAAATGCCCCATGTAATAGTATCAGGTCATCCCATAAGTAATGTTTTTTTACCTTTATTTCCAAATGAAAATAAAACTGCATCAAAATAAATTTTAATCAATTTTATATTTTCCTTCACTTTCTATGACTCTGCCACCTCTCTACAAGCATTTGGATTCCATATTGATAAAATTCCTTCGGTTTAGAAGAAAAAAAAAACTCGGAGGGGGCAATGTTGATAGCCTCGAAACTTTCAAGTTCTTTCCCGTCAGGGTAGTTTTGAAGACTTCTGAATAGATGGTAATCTGATGGTGCAAGGTCTGGTGAATACGGAAGATGTGAAATTTTTTCCCAACCAAGCTGTTCAGTTTTGGCAGTGGTGATTTGAGCAGTATGAGGATGCGCGCTGTCCTGTTGAAACACACCACCCTTGCGATTGGCCAAAGAAGAACGTTTTGTTTGCAATGCAACGCTCCGTCTTTGAAGTTGCTGACAGTAGACTTCGGCTGTAATGGTTTGATTGGGCTGCAACAGTTCAAAATAAACCACGCCTTGAATATCCCACTAAACGCACAGAAAAACCTTCCTTGGGTGCAGATATTCCTCTTGGCTGTGGTGTAGCAGATTCCCCAGCACAAACCCACCCACTGCCGATGACGCTTAACATTGTGATGAAGCACCCAATTTTCATCCCCAGTAATGAGTCGATTCAGAAACTGCTCGAAGTTGCCGAAAATGCAATGAAAAGCAAATGTTCACGCGATTCTACAGTTGTCTGGTGAAAACGTATGGGGAACCTCGTTGCAGGTGGAGATGAACTGTGGAACCAGTCGAATTTAGTCGCTGGGCAAGTTCAACAATTACAGCAGGATTCTCTTCAAGTGTAGCTATCAGGAGGTCATCATTGAACTCAACAGGTTGGCCCGATCGCGCTTCATTAGTTAAGCTATAGCCACCAGACCTAAACCTCTGGAACCATCTTTGACATTTCCTTACATTTAAAACTTCCTCCCCATAAATATCCTGAATATTTTTTGCGGCTGCAGTCGCGTTATTTCCTTTTCTAAATTCATAAGGCATTATGTGCCTGGTGTGTTCCTCTGACACCTTCATCTTATCCGTAAGGGTGAAATAAACGAAGATTGTTAACCCGATGAAACTTCATTTAGAGTGAGAAGTAACATGTCTAAAGTCTAAACACACAAAAATTCGAGTTTTCCACAAAATATAGAGAGAAACATGTGCAAACACTACGCGAGTTTAGCAATGCAAAACAACGACATTACTTATGGGATGACCTGATATCATTAATCTAAAAAGTGAATATCATATCTGAAAGTATTTAGCTCGAGAAGTGACGCACCTAATTTATAAAATTCTGCCAAACTTCTCAATATGGCACACAAATATCAGTCACTACCACGGCACCACCCTAACCTCAGGGATGCAGCGTTATCTTTCGTAAAAAGGTTTGTACACTTTCTGGCACATTCGGTAGACGCGTTTCAGCAACCGGTAAAACATACTATATTTCATCTCTGTTAACAACAAGGATCAAATAACGGAGGGGACCTACAGCTGCACGAGGGATCCGAGCCACTAAAGGACAACCCAGAGAAGCAACTTAACCGCTGCAACAACAACAAGAAGCCTGAGCCGAGACTCGACCCCCGAAGTAACACCTCGGCGCTTTATCACTAAGTTACCATGGCGGTTTTCATTCTGGTATAACAATCGCTGTAGCAGTGCTCGGGCTAAATAAAACTTCTGAAGGCACACTTCATTCACTTTTTCAGAATTTCTCAATATTTTATTATAGTGATGACGCAAGTACAAATAAAATTTACTTTTTTCTTTTTTTAAATAATGTGAGATAAATACTTTAAAGCAAAAGAAAAAAAATGAAGGTAACATGTTTAAGTTAACTCTAAAAATCGATCTATCACATTATATATATATATATATATATATATATATATATATATATATATATATATATATATATATATATATATATATAATAGTAATAAAGCTTACTTTATAACATCACAGTGTTAGTTCAACGTAAGGGTATGAAATTGTAAATTTAAGTTACACTGATAGTATGTATTCAATTTAAATGCAAAAATCTTCATCCAGTTATAATCTAATACTGGACCATTTTATTATTATTAATAATAATTAATAATAATAATAATAATAACAAAATAAATTTAATAGGTGAACTCAAGAGAAATCATGTAGTGAATGTTTTAATAAAAATATTAAGTTACGCCTAGTAATACAGTAAACGAAATCAATTTCTAATGATTTTTACCTCCTTTGGATCTAAGCACGTTAATTAAGAATTTAAAAAAAATCTTATTTCATCAGTAGCAGTAATAATGCCAGCTAAAAAACATTACAATAAATTAGTTTCTTTAAAAAACACTTCTTTACTAAGTTTTCATATCATTGGTTTCAAAATTTTTGTTGTCAGAACTGTCTGATAAGGTAAAACTGTCTTTATCCATTGAGGCGTGTTGATTAAGACCAGAAGTGCCACTACCAGGTGATAATTCATCCTTTTCAATACCACTCGCAGCACCAGTACAACTTACACTTGGAGGAATTGGGTTAGATTTAGTTAGTTTTGAGTCTTCACTTAAAACTTCGTTGGTGTTCACATTACCAACACTTTGATCTAAAACTGTGGTGGTGGTGGTGGTGGTGGTGCTGCTGCTGCTTTTACTGTTACTTTCGACACTACACGCAGTATCACTGTTACTGGCAGTGTCTTTATCGCCTGAAGTAGTGCCACTCTCAGTATCCGAGACGTTAGCACCCGAAGCAGACTTATTTTCACCACTAAGGCAATAATAATAGGAATTAGGGGCAGGTTTGTCTACCCCACTTAAAGAAGGCGACCGAAGATAGATGGGATCTATTATTTTCTTCCCTCCTTCGACGATGATAGGGAGCTTATTTCCCCCTAAAAGGTTAGCCCTCGAGGTCTTGCGAACCCGATGACGTACGGGAGTTCTTCCTCCACTGGACTCACTGTCGTCTTTAGGGGTTATGGAGGAGGGTTGTGTCACAAAGGGAGAGGGAGTCATGGATACACTCTCTAAACCTTTAGGAACGGTCATTTTAGCAAAATCTTCTGCCAAAAGTTGATAAAGTTTCTGAAATTAAAATCGGTATTAAAATCACACGTGGGGACGGAAAAATAACCTAATTCAGTGGATTTATAAGGGATAAAATATCTAAATTTAACTATTTTGAACGTGTCATTCACTGGACCTAATTTCAAGGATATTGTGGTATTTTGGGGCCATTCAAACATTTCATAAAAAATATTGTGACTGTTGCAGCCAATTGGCCTTGGAAGGCCCCTGACAAATGGTTTACATAGTCTGGATCAAAGAAAAAATAGAGAGAAAGATCAGCTGTAACTCCTATCCTCTAGTGGTTTTGGATCCATCAGACAAACCCTGTATCCCACTTTGCTGCTGGGTTAAAAGAAAAAAAAAGAGAGGCTTATGACTAATGAAAAGTTCGCTTTATTCGCGATAATCAGTGAAGACTCTTTCGAATGGCGAGTCTGATATTCCACCATCGCAGTAAAGCGCTCTGGGTCATTATGGCATCGGTAAATTGGATTAACGAAAGAGCTTCCAGCTTTTAACCAGAGGAAACCTAATGCCAATTAAAAAGAACGTGCGTTCTATCTTTACCTTAATTGCCAACGCGTGATGCGGGATCACTCTTCCCACTCTCTTATTCTTGCTTAGTGCCTCTAATTCAGAAATCCAGTTCTCAACCTGAGCCAAAATGTCCTTTTGCTTCAACCAAAAGTGTCTTTCGATCACCTGTAAGAAAATATAAATTTTATAGTGATACGACAAAGGGTCTTTAATACTTTGCAGTGAAATAAATGCGTTTATGATCAAATTGGACAGTAACGAAATACATAAAAAAAAAAGAATTGACTATCATAGAAGCCCGCGTTAAGTTTCATCTTAAAACTTTTATTTTCTCTATGTGAACACAATGGGAAATGGTCCTGGGGAGGTACCTCTTTGAAACAGGGCGATGGGTTACGCAGTTGGTTCAGAATGGCCCACCGTATGGTTGCTGCCTTAATGTTGGCATCGTATTCCTGAGAGTTGTGCAAGGCCGCTTGAGATCCTCTAGATCTTTCGTATCCGGGCTCATTGAAATAGGGGTCTGGCACTAAAATTAAGGACTGAATCGACACCAGCACCTAATAATAAAGCAAAGCAGAAGGAATTTAGTTTTAGATCCTGAAAAAATTAAACTAATAAACGTTTCCATACAAAATGTCTGAATATTTTTTTTTTTTTTTAATGCAGAAAAGAGGGGCTAAGGGCGAATGTGCGCAAAAATCTTCCCACGGAAGAAGAGGAGAGCCAAAATCAAGGTCCGGGGTTCTCGAGATGCCTAGACTCGATGCATTTGAAAGATGGGAGGTCATAGACAGGAGGAAAGATGAATTGAGGAAGATTGTTCCAGAGTTGGCCGGCTGAGTAGATGAAAAACTGAAAATACTGATTAACCTTTGCATTAGATAGTTGGACAGAAGAGCAATGAGAAAATGTAGAAACTCTGGTACTGCGTGCTCTCCTTAAGGGGGGGAGAGAGAGAGAGAGAGAGAGAGAGAGAGAGAGAGAGAGATACAAGGAGTTACAAGGAAAAGAAGTACCTCAAAAGGCCTTGCGGCCCATACCGAGGAGGTACCAATGGCAACGGGTGCCAGGGAAAATTTTGTGAAAGTTTATTTTTCTTTCAACTATCCTAGCAGTAGTAGAAAACTGGATTGAAAAGTAGAAGGCTCTCTCCCCACCCTCCGCTCCCTCCCTGCCAGAGGCAGGTACGGAAAAAGGTTGAAGAAAATACCTTGACCTTGGAAAAGTAGCCAAGGAAATTTTACAGGAAAGTGGAGAATATATAAATAGCTCTATATTTAGCTTGCTCACAGAGACACCGAGCAAGCGAACTCCTGCAGAGTTTTCTGAGGTTTTAATCTTAAACTATGAGTGTGTTCAGTATTTTGTCTAGCCTATTTTTAAACAGATTTACACTTTGACTGGAAACAACCTCTGAGGGAAGTTGGTTCCAGATATTAACTATTTTATAGGAAAAGAAATTTCCGCAGACTGAGGTCCTAAATATCTTTACACACTCAAATAGTGTGCAAGATTTCGTCTACCCTTTTCTTGAACTGATCCACAGAGGAACTGTTCACAACTTCCGAAGGTAACCTGTTCCATGTGTCACAGATCTTATACGTAAAGTAATTCCCACACACACTAGTCCTAAACCGTTTCAAATCCAACTTCCAACCATTGTTGCGAGTTGGGTTATCATTTAAACTAAACATACTTCTAAAATCGACATCGTTGAACCCGCGTAAGAGCTTGAAAACCTCGATCAGTTGACCGCGCAGCCTCCGAGTTTCAAGCGAAAACAGTTCAGGGCGCGTAACCGTCGATTGTAGCCCATATGCCTAACGGAAGGGATTAACTTTGTGGCCCTCGCCTGCACTCGCTCCAGCCTCTCAATATCTTTCCTGAGGGGGGCGACCAGAACTGCACAGCATACTCCAGGTACGCCGCCGAACAAGGGAATTGTACAGTGAGAGCACAATCTCCTTGTTCCGAAACTGAAATTGCCTCCTGATATAACCCAATAGTTTCTGGGCTTTTTTCCACCTCTACACACTGTTTCGTAAACTTAAGGTCGCTGCTAATTAGCACACCCAAGTCCTTTTCTAAATCAGTCACCTCGATATTACTGCCCAACATCGAGTAGTCCGACTTGGGATTGGCGTAGCCAATGTGCATCACTTTGCATTTACCCAAGTTAAACGGCATTTGCCATTTTTCGGACCACTCTCCTATCCTACCTAGGTCCGCACGCAGTTCCTCGATCGCTTCGGGCGTCCCAACATTGGCCCCAAGCTTGGTGTCATCAGCGAATTTGGCGATCCGACTGACGATGCCACCGTCGATATTATTTATGTAAATGGTAAACAACAGCGGCCCCAAAACGGAACCCTGAGGAACCCCACTAGTGACCGAGGCCCAACCCGAACTAGCCCCTTTAATTACCACCCTCTGCTGCCTATTCCTCAGCCAGTTTTCAATCCACCTACCTATTTCCCCACCGATACCCAGCGCGCGCACTGGAGGGAGAGAGAGAGAGAGAGAGAGAGAGAGAGAGAGAGAGAGAGAGAGAGAGAGAGAGAGAGAGAGAGAGAGAGAGAGAGAGAGAGAGAGAGAGAGAGAGAGAGAGAGAGAGAGAGAGAGAGAGAGAGAGAGAGAGAGAGAGAGAGAGAGAGGAAGAGAGAGAGGAGAGAGAGAGAGAGAGAGAGAGAGAGAGGAGAGAGAGAGAGAGAGAGAGAGAGAGAGAGACGAGAGAGAGAGAGAGAGAGAGAGAGAGAGAGAGAGAGAGAGAGAGAGAGAGAGAGAGAGAGGAGAGAGAGAGAGAGAGAGAGAGAGAGAGAGAGAGAGGAGAGAGAGAGAGAGAGAGAGAGAGAGAGTTACAAGGAGTTACAAGGAAAAGAAGTACCTCAAAAGGCCTTGCGGCCCATACCGAGGAGGTACCAATGGCAACGGGTGCCACGGAAAATTTTCTACACACTCAAAGAGTGTGCAAAATTTGGTCTAACCTTTTCTTGAACTGATCCAAGAGGAAACTGTTCACAACTTCCGAAGGTAACCTGTTCCATGTGTCACAGATCTTATACGTAACGTAATTCCCACAACACACTAGTCCTAAACCGTTTTCAAATCCAACTTCCAACCATTGTTGCGAGTTGGGTTATCATTTAAACTAAACATACTTCTAAAATCGACATCGTTGAACCCTCGTAAGAGCTTGAAAACCTCGATCAGTTGACCGCGCAGCCTCCGAGTTTCAAGCGAAAACAAGTTCAGGGCGCGTAACCGTCGATTGTAGCCCATATGCCTAACGGAAGGGATCAACTTTGTGGCCCTCGCCTGCACTCGCTCCAGCCTCTCAATATCTTTCCTGAGGGTGGGCGACCAGAACTGCACAGCATACTCCAGGTACGGCCGAACAAGGGAATTGTACAGTGAGAGAGAGAGGAGAGAGAGAGAGAGAGAGAGAGAGGAGAGAGAGGAGAGAGAGAGAGAGAGAGAGGGAGAGAAGAGAGAGAGAGAGAGAGAGAGAGAGAGAAGGAGAGAGGAGAGAGAGAGAGAGAGAGAGAGAGAGAGAGAGAGAGACGAGAGAGAGAGAGAGAGAGACGAGAGAGAGAGAGAGAAGAGAGAAGAGAGAGAGACGAGAGAGAGAGAGAGAGAGAGAGAGCGAGAGAGAGAGAGAGAGAGAGAGAGAGAGAGAGAGAGAGAGAGAGAGAGAGAGAGAGAGAGAGAGAGAGAGAGAGAGAGAGAGAGAGAGAGATGAGAGAGGAGAGAGAGAGATGAGAGAGGAGAGAGAGAGAGAGAGAGAGAGAGAGAGAGATGAGAGAGGAGAGAGAGAGATGAGAGAGGAGAGAGAGAGAGAGAGAGGAGAGAGAGAGAGAGAGAGGAGAGAGAGAGAGAGAGAGAGGAGAGAGAGAGAGAGAGAGAGAGAGAGAGTTACAAGGAAAAGAAAGTACCTCAAAAGGCCTTGCGGCCCATACCGAGGATCGGTACCAATGGCAACGGGTGCCAGGGAAAATTTTGTCTTTCAACTATGCTAGCAGTAGTAGAAAACTGGATAGAAAAGTAGAAGGCTCTTCCCCACCCTCCGCTCCCTCCCTGCCAGAGGCAGGTACGGAAAAAGGTTGAAGAAAATACCTTGACCCTGGAAAAGTAGCCAAGGAAATTTTACAGGAAAGTGGAGAATATATAAATAGCTCTATATTTAGCTTGCTCACAGAGACACCGAGCAAGCGAACTCCTGCAGAGTTTTCTGAGGTTTTAATCTTAAACTATGAGTGTGTTCTGTACTTGTCTAGCCTATTTTTAAACAGATTTACACTTTGACTGGAAACATCCTCTGAGGGAAGTTGGTTCCAGATATCAACTATTTTACAGGAAAAATCAACTATTTTACAGGAAAAGAAATTTCCGCAGACTGAGGTCCTAAATGTCTTTACACACTCAAATAGTGTGCAAGATTTCGTCTAACCTTTTCTTGAACTGATCCACAGAGGAACTGTTCACAACTTCCGAAGGTAACCTGTTCCATGTGTCACAGATCTTATACGTAACGTAATTCCCACACACACTAGTCCTAAACCGTTTCAAATCCAACTTCCAACCATTGTTGCGAGTTGGGTTATCATTTAAACTAAACATACTTCTAAAATCGACATCGTTGAACCCTCGTAAGAGCTTGAAAACCTCGATCAGTGACCGCGCAGCCTCGAGTTTCAAGCGAAAACAAGTTCAGGGCGCGTAACCGTCGATTGTAGCCCATATGCCTAACGGAAGGGATCAACTTTGTGGCCCTCGCCTGCACTCGCTCCAGCCTCTCAATATCTTTCCTGAGGGTGGGCGACCAGAACTGCACAGCATACTCCAGGTACGGCCGAACAAGGGAATTGTACAGTGAGAGCACAATCTCCTTGTTCCGAAACTGAAATTGCCTCCTGATATAACCCAATAGTTTCTGGGCTTCTTTTCCACCTCTACACACTGTTTCGTAAACTTAAGGTCGCTGCTAATTAGCACACCCAAGTCCTTTTCTAAATCAGTCACCTCGATATTACTGCCCAACATCGAGTAGTCCGACTTGGGATTGGCGTAGCCAATGTGCATCACTTTGCATTTACCAAGTTAAACGGCATTTGCCATTTTTCGGACCACTCTCCTATCCTACCTAGGTCCGCACGCAGTTCCTCGATCGCTTCGGGCGTCCCAACATTGGCCCCAAGCTTGGTGTCATCAGCGAATTTGGCGATCCGACTGACGATGCCACCGTCGATATCATTTATGTAAATGGTAAACAACAGTGGCCCCAAAACGGAACCCTGAGGAACCCCACTAGTGACCGAGGCTCAACCCGAACTAGAGAGGAGAGAGAGAGAGAGAGAGAGAGAGAGAGAGAGAGAGAGAATTATATATATATATATATATATATATACAGGGCGTCCCAAAAAAGTGTACACACACTTTAAATAATTATAAAGGCAGTGTTTATTAAAATACATTTCATTTTCAAAATGTAATAGAATCTACAGACATTATTTAATTGTTTTGTCAACGCCTGTTTTCAAACTGACGTCCGTTCTGGTTCAGGCACTGCTGATAACGCGAAGCAATGGAATCGCAAACATCACGAAACATTTCGTTTGGTATTTGTGTGCATTCTCGTTCAATGGCTGCTCTCAATTCAGCGACTGTTGCAGGTTTTATAGCGTAGACTTTGTCTTTTAAGTATCCCCATAAAAAAGTCTAGTGGTGTGAGGTCTGGTGAACGCGGAGGGTGTTCTACGAAACCCCTTCGTCCAGTCCACATCCACATCGTGCCAAGTACCACTCGCAATACTCCACTCTTCGGTCCGGATCATCTTCATTAATAGCATGGACTAATCTTGGAATGTAACTTTTCCATTGACAGCGCTTCAAAATGCGTTGGACAGACGATTCTGAAATTCCTACCTCACGACTCGCTTGCCGCACAGATTTTCTTAGACTTTGGTGATACGTTTCCAGTACTCTTTCTTGCTTTGTGGGGCTTGTCGATGTCCGTGGTCTTCCGGAACGCTTCTTGTGGACATTCTGAACAGTTCCATCGGCTTCAAACTTATCTCTAATTCGAGAGTGATGGTAAGTCGTGTTGGTGGATCTGTTTGAAACTCCCTCCTAAACTGTCTTTGCACTTCAACTGCGTTTTCACACTTCCAGTAGCATTTTAGAATGAATTTCCTTTGTTCAAAGCTTAGTCTGACTGCCATTATTAATTCTAATGGGTTTAACTTGGAAAGAAAGAAACATCAATTGAGCTATCAGCTGTTAAAATGTGTATACATTTTTTGGGGACGCCCTGTATGTGTGTATATATATATATATATATATATATATATATATATATATATATATATATATATATATATACAGGGTGGGCCGTAAGTTTCCATACATAGGAAAAATAAACATTTTTTTATGGACAACATTTTTATTTATATAATATGCTCTACATGGTTGCCATTGTTTTGAAAACACATTTCAATACGTGTTTCCCACTGTTGATGAACACGCATTAGCACAGTTGACGTTATGCTTGTAATGGCGTTGGTGATATGTTCCTTTAGATGATTTATGTCTCATATCTTTTCCTGATACACCATGGCCTTCAAGTGCCCCCAAAGATAGAAATCAAGGGGGGTGAGATCTGGGGATCTGGGAGGCCACTCCACAGGACCACGCCGACCAATCCAAGCATCCGGAAACTGCTGATCCAAATACCGACGCACGTGAAGACCATAATGAGGTGGAGCTCCATCTTGCTGGAAGTAAACTGGGAAGTTACCTTCCTCGTTTAGCAGGGATGGGAAAATCTCTTCTTGCAACATGTAAGATACCTTTCGGCATTAAGATTTCCACTGACAAAAATTGGTCCAATAATTCTGTCACCCCATATCCCGGCCCACACCATCACTTTACCGGCACCTTGCATCTTCGTCGGACTCAGCCAGTTAGGGTTAGCATTACTCCAATAACGTATGTTTTGCCGATTAACCTCTCCATTGACGTAAAAATTTGCTTCATCAGTAAACAAGATCTTACGTCAAACGCATATTCTTAGGGTATCTGAAACATAAAAACAAACGTTTAATTTTTCCTATGTATGGAAACTTACGGCCCACCCTGTATATATATATATATATATTGAAGACAATCAGTAAGAGGCGGGGAATTGATAAGACGAAAAGCCTTTGATTCCACCCAGTCAAGTACGGCTGTGTGGGTTGAGCCACCCAACACACGAGAAACATACTTCATATAGGGACGAACAAGACCCCTGTACAGAGACGGCAACTGAATGAGTGTGAAGAAACCGCGGAGGCGGTACAGCACACCTACCCTCCTCGAAGCTGTTTTAGAAAGAGAGTATATGTGATGTTTCCAGGAAAGATCACGAGAAAAGGAAACGCCAAGAATATTAAGAGAAGAGGAAGGATGAAGTTGTGTGTTGTTGAAGGTAAGGGGATAGTCGTGTGGAAGATTGTGACGAGTAGACAGATGGGGAACCGAGTTTTTGAGGCATTGAAAACCACAAGGTTTTCTCTGCCCCAATCAGATATAGCAGAGGTCAGGTGTCCCACACCCGTCCTACGCGAATCATGAGGCAAATGCTGTGAGGGAAGCTTTGGGAAGCGGGTGGAGAAGTGAAGAGTGGAATCATCGGCATAAGAGTGAATAGGTCAGGCAGTGGAATTAAAAGATCATTAATAAATAAAAGGAAAAGAGTGGGTGACAGGACGGAACACTACTGTTAATAGCTTTAGGAGAACAGTGGCCATCTACAACTGCAGCTGTAGATGGGCTAGAAAGGAAATTAGAGATGAAGGAACAAATAGAAGGATAGAAACCGAATGAGGGCAGTTTGGAAATTAAAGATTTGTGCCCGACTATCAAAAGCTTTCGATATGTCCAAGGCAATAGCAAAAGTTTCACCAAAATCCCGAAAGGAGGATGACCAAGAGTCAGAGATATGCAAGAAGATCGCCAGTAGAGCGTCCCTTCCGGAATCCATACTGACGATCTGAAAGAAGAGTGTGAGGAGAAAGGTGTTTAAGAATCTTCCCATTAAAGATGGATTAAAAAACTTTGGAAAGGCAAGAAATCAAAGCAATTGGACGATAGTTGGAGGGTTTAGAGCGGTCACCCTTCTTTGGGACAGGCTGAATGAAAGCGAACTTTCAGCAGGAAAGAAAAGTAGCAGATGAGAGAGAAAGACGAAAGAGTTTGCCTAGGCAGGGTGTCAACACAGAAGCACAATTCTTAAGAACAACAGGAGGAACACCATCAGGACCATACGCCTTCCTCGAGTTGAACCCAGATACGGCAGAAAAAACATCTTTAGAAGAGATTTTAATTTCAGACAAAGTCAGAGGGGGGAGGAGATGGAGCAACATCACCGGAATCGTCCAGGGTTGAATTGTAAGCGAAAGTTTGAACAAAAAGTTCAGCTTTGTCAGGAGAAGAGACGGCAAATGTGCCGTCGGAATGGAAAAGAGGAGGGAAAGAAGAAGTAAAGTTGTTGAAGAGGTTCTTAGCTAGGTGCCAGAAAGAGCGAGAAGAATTAGAATTGGATAGATTTTCACATTTTTGTCGGATGAAAGAATTTTTGGCGATTCGAAGAACAGATTTTGCACGATTCCGGGCAGAAATATAAGCCGAGTGAGAGTTAGGAGTTGGATGGCGACGATCCCTTCTGAAAGCCTCCTTTCTGTTATATTAGTATTAAGAATAGAATGTAGAATGTACACCTCCATGCCCGAGAGAATCACCTCTGTGATGCGCTCTGCACGCTCAGAAGGGCGTTAGGTCATTGCGTACATATACGCAACATCCACCTCTGGTGAATGAGTATAGAGAAAGTAAGAGGGCACAGAAAAGGGGTTGCTGTCAGTCGTCCCCAGACACCAGAGTTTCAGTGAGGAAAAGACGACGAGGTTTAGAGGATAATAATGATTGGGGTTGTTTAACCTCCTTCGCAACATCTAAGGTCATATGAGGGAGGGGACCTACAGCTTTACGTGGGATCTGAACCACGGGTCGCTAAATAATCAGGACGCGGAGGACGGTCTCCCATCCAACTACTACCCAGACCCAATGTCGCTTAACTTCACTGATCAACGGGAAGCGGTGTTACGACATTGGCTACGACGTAGCCCGAGGTTTAGAAGAGGTGGTGGTGTTCAAGAGATTGAAAATTTGAGAAAGGGCCACGAATTTTGCAGAAGTTTATGAAAAGTGAATCAGACAGAGGTCCAGAACATCTCGAATGGGCGGTAGCAGATCCAACCCCGCTGCCCGGGTCTGTGTTCCAGGTATCGGCAGGGGGTAAGAGCCAGAAGTGGGGACATTTATGATCCCCTCCCCATGGGACTCCGAGGCTCTTGAAGTTGATGCCCACCCTTTTTTTTTTGAAATGTATGTAGTGCGCAAGGTGCATGTGTATGTAGTGAGGAATAGGGAGAGAAGAATGTGTTTTGAGAGCATGCTGGACTGCTCAAAGGGTAGACGAGACACAGAAAATGATCAGCTGAGGAGGACAGTGACAGGAGAAACGGGAGTTCCAGCACTCCTTATCTTCAGTCTCACGTTCCCCCCGGAGTACTTCCCTGGTCGATTGGTGTCTACAATCTCCTCCTATAAACTAAAAACTAATTCCTAAATTATATCCGCTTTTTATTATATATAATAAAAAACTAAGCGTAATCGATGAAATATGTAGTATCTAGGTGGGCATGAAAGTGCAAAAAGTGACGCTTAATGGGGGGAAAAATGTATATACTCCTATATTAGTGGTGCTCATAAGTATTCATACAGAGAAATATTTCCGTTATATTATATTCTTCCTAATCTTTTGTATCGTGCATAGGACGTTGTGAAAAATTTACCGTTCGTTTGGAAAATTTTAAACAAAATAATTAGTTTAACTCCAACATATACTGTAAAACAGGGGTTCCCAAACTTTTACCACCAAGGACCCCTAAATATTAATTCCGTACGGACATAGACCCCCCACAAAAAAAATTATGAATTCAGTTACAAACTATAGTATATTTCATAAACATAGATAGCTTTTAAATTAATGTAAAATTAAACATTCTACGCTCATTAAACCAGTTTAATAAACACTTACCGAATGTCGAGTGTGAAATGGAAATTTATTTTAATGTAGTTAATGTTACTATTTTTCCAAAAACTTAGACCCCCCCTGGAAGCTTCCTACAGACCACTTTGGGAATCCCTGCTGTAAAACATCAAAGAATTTGAAGAAACAAATAGGTTAAAATGCGAACGTTTTAGCACATTTACTTTCAAAATTATTTAATACCTTGTGTGTTCACTTTTTGGGTGAACGACTTCTATGATCCGTTTTGGATATTTTTCTACGAGGTTTCGACATCTTTCCATAGAAATTTCAGATTCGAAAGGGTTTTCTTGCGGACAGCGATTTTCTCAAATTAAACAAACTGAGATCTGGGGTTTCACTGGGCCATTCGAGAGGCTTGAAATTCGTTTGTTGAAGCCATTTCATGTTTTCGATCATTATCTTGTTGCCGTACCCAAATGCGACCTATTCGCAACTCCCGAACTGAAGGCAATACACTTTCTTCTAAAATTTCCTGATATTTCAAGACTCGAATTCAAGATTCCACTGATGACGACAAGCTTTGCTGGACCAGAAGCAGTAAAGTATCTCCAAAGAGGCAAACCACCACCACCACCCTGTTTAACCGTAGGAAGGTTGTTTTTTCCTTGAATGCAGTATTTGATTTTCACTAAACATACCGTTGTTCGTCGTTCCCGAATAACTTTCAAATGTTCCGCGAAATGAGTCCTTATTTCACGGTCAAGCTTGTTGCCCTTCCACTCGAGTTGGCCTGGCAAAGTAATAAGTTGGTTTCTCGTGCTCTCCGCCTCATACAGCCAGATACACCAGGCTCACCTGGAATTGTTCTCAGCCAGGCACCTAGTCTTTTGAAGATATCCACCGAGACAGCACTCGTGTTCCTTCGTTCCTTAAGCAGCTGACTGAACAGTCTTGGACCTCTCTCAACAAAACTATTTTCCTTCACGGTTGAGGATGTTCCCTGTCTAGCCTTTAATTTGGGAACACGACACATTCTTTCTTTTCTACTTTTCACTGTTGTTTGAGTGGTTATGGGGTTCAAAGTAAGATTAGTGACTAGTTCCCCATTATTTTCCAGGTGTAAATGATGATATACCTCTTTCCAGTGAATACAAGTTTAATTCAGGTACTCTTTCCCACTAAGTTAGTACTTTGCATCCAGTGATGTTGGCTGTGAAGCTTCTATGAATCCCTTCTAGTTGATTAATATCATTTTTTTTTATATGGGGATTGTTAAGACCAACTTGGGTACGATCAGTGTTTTCACTTCTTTTAAAGGCTCTCAGTATCTGCCCAGTTACTACTTGTTTTGTTTACCGCTATCTTATTTTGCGTTTCAAATTTCGCGTCATCCGTCATTAAATTTAAAACACTTAAATCTTCCGCTTTAGAATTTCTCTGAATTTCCTGTCCATTTGGGGTATAGTATTCCATTGCCTTTAGGTCCTCCCTTTTTCCATACCTTAACATTTGAAACTTTTCAGTGTTAAATTTCATATTATTACCTTCAGACGCATTGTAGATTCTGTTGATGTCTGTAGAGATCCTATATCCTCTGGGTTTCTTTTTTTTTTTACGAATTTTTGTGGCATCGGGAAAAGACGTTAATGTGCTATCACATTTTAGTCTCGTGTGTTCAGAGAACTTTCTTCCAGAATGCAAATCCATCACTTTGATGATCCTTCATGTACCCCAAACGAGCTTCTTTGTGCCCTTTTCGTAGCAAAGATTTCCTTCATACAACTCTTCAATGCAGCCCATTGTTTCTCAATGTACGACGTACAGTAGTGATGGACATCGATCTTAGACAGTCTTAATGTTTGGCAAATATCACACGCAGTCACTCATGGACTCGCAGCAGCCATTCTTTCAATTAGTCTAGCTGTACGTTCTGAAATCTTGCAAGGTCGTCCACACCTTGGTAGAGTTTTGATTGTTCCAAAGCCATTACATTTCTTTATAGCTGAAGTAACCGTCATAAATGAAATTCGAAGTTCTTCTCCGGTCTTCCTATAACTCTTTCCAGACTGGTGTGCAGCAATAACAGATTTCTTAAGATCTGTAGACAACTCTTTACCACGACCACCCATTACTAATGGCTTGTACAGTCATCCGTCTTCCATGAAGATTCAGAAAAATTTTAGAATTCATAATTGCCAACAGTCTCTAATCAATAAAACAGCCAACTACTGATAAAAATTTTAAATTCTTCAAGCCTAATAAGGTGGACACACAAATTATTAAATAATTTTGTAAATAAATGTATGAAAACTTTTGCATTAACTTTTTTCCTCAAATTCTTTGATGTTTTACATTATATGTTGGTGTTAAACTAATTTTTTTCATTTGTTAGATTTTTCAAAACGAAAGGTAAACTTTTCGTAACTATACTACGCATGGTACAAAAGAGAAGGACGAATATAAACGAAATATTTCTCTGTACGAATACATATGAGCGCAACTATATACAAGTACAGGATAAGCTTCACTTACATTAACTACTTATGACCACACAAATATGGATTAAAACATTCGGGTTGGTGACAAGCAACAAAATAGGTAAACTATACTTTAAAATTAAAATGGAATACATACACAAAATCGTTTCTCTGAAATGCAATAACCCTTGTAATATTCCTATTATCACCATTATTACTGCTAGCAGTAATAATAATAATACTAATACTAATAATAATGACCTGTAGAAGAGACGAGGTTTGTGGGTTCCATTTTTCCTCTGGTCTTCCGTGCCAAGTGTTTAAAATGCTCAAACAAACTTTCCCATCCTGGTAAAGATTTGGGTTGAACCGGACCTGAAATCACATTATTTGTCATTATTTTAAAATTTCTCAGTTATTTTAATAAAAAAACGTCTATTCTGTCGAATGATTCACTCACCCTTTTTTCCCCCGTAGTTTGAAGGTTAATGTAGAGAGGGGAGTTTGGGTAGTTATTGGAAAAATAAACGTCGAATTCAAAACACCCGTTGGCGTAAGGCGTATCTTCGGGGCCCGTGATCAACACCTGTAAATACATACATTGACTGACTCGCTATATAAAGGTTAAAGGAGTTAATACCGAATGATTTAGTACGAGTTTCTCGCATTATGAATCTCAGATTTACCAAGGACCGAAATAATATTTAAAACTGCTTCAAAATGCGCGTTATAATAATTTTGATCAAAATTATAAATGGCATATAATGGATTTAGCTTGGGAACCTACAATTGACAGGAGTTAACACGATTTCTTTAGGGTAAATCTATAAGAACTGCTCAACATGGTAATACTCGTAAAATGTAATATCTGAAGAGATTAGAGTCTCTTCAAAGGGTGATTTCTACAGAGGTAAATCATTTGATAAATCAAGCGGTTCTTCCTAATATATATATATATATTCAGGGAGCTTCGTCAGCCCTTAAATTACAGCTTAAAACTATATTAAAACCACCCCAAATTTGTCCACTATATATCTTAAACTTTAGTTTTATTCTTTAAGATTGTCAAGAAATGGTATCAGTTCTTAGCTTAAACTGTAATTTTAAGACTTAACGATATCAAAAACATATCAATATGAAGTAATTTATTACAGGTACAGTGAACATTCAAAATGTGTAAATTCAATGCATTGAAAGCCGAATGTGGGATCTCACCTTCATAACATCCAGTCTGTCTACATCCGTCCGTACAAATACGGACGATGAGTATGAGAGAGGAAGTGATGTGGATAAGGTAACCGCTTCTTGGGCTAAGCGTTTCATACGTCTCGGGTTAAACGTTTCACCCGCATCCCTGACCAAACTCTCGTAGTGATAAGGGACCACAAAACGTATTCCTCTCTCTGTGTCCTCTACAATCATTTCATAGGAATCTAAGACGCGAGAAAAGAAGCAAAGTAAGGCTAGGTTAGTTAGGGCTTGTTAGCATTCACTTCAAAACACGCGTAGTTGTTCTACGGACGAGGGAACTGCGTCTATATGCAACGAACACAAAACACAAATGACAACTCTATTCTCATCTGATACTGATAAGCAGAGGGACCTAGAAACCCGGTCTTATGACATCTGATTGACTCGACAAGTTATTATTAGGTTAGATTAAGTTAGTGTCGATGTTTTTGGTCTTGTCGAAGAAATTGGTATAGGTTCAGAAAACAAAATCATATTCCTTTGCATGGAAAACGGGCAACATCAATTCTTTAAAGATGTAATAATACAGAAAGGCTCTTCAATTTTTTTATTTTCGAACTGCGTTGGGACCTTAAAACTGTGAACTTGAGGTTATGACAGTATCTACTCTCAGTTTTTCTATACGCCCATAAAAGACCAATCTCTTACCAAACTGGAGAGGCCTCATAGCATTCAAGTACATATCAAGCGTTGACATTTGGCTGTCAGATTCATCCTGTGAAGAACTTTCTTCAGCCTTTCTCTCATCCGCTTCCTGATTACTTAACCGCTCCATGACAATCTGAAAATTCATACACCATGAATTCACGAAGCTTTGAATGAAGCTTCCTATATTAATACTCACTATTAAAAGTCTGACATACCTCAACCACTTTGGTAGACAACTGGATGTCTGGTACCAGCAAGGACAAACCCTGGTCCTCATTTTCCCCTTCCTCCGGTACGGGTTGCAAATCTGATGGTTCAATTGGTTTATCATCATCATCATTAAAAGTGGTACTGCTTACAGTCTTCCGAAGACTCGTCCGTGTATTAGAAAGGGGTTTCCCCGATTTCCACTTCAACTTCGTCATGTATGTATTAACTGTTGTCTTCATCTTAGTTAACAGAGATGGTAAGCTAGGGGCAACTATTTTGCCGTTTGGATTGTCCTGATTCTCTTGGTTGGTTATCTTAGTGGTTGCACTTGACAGGAAGAGGGGGCTGAGGGACGGGGTAACGGCGATCGCCCTCACAAGAGCCATTAAGGCTTGGTACAAAGGAACGTGTCGAGACATGTCCAAAACTGAAATCAGGGATTAAGAGGTAAAAAATGAGATTATGCCCTAACGAATTATTATTATTATTACTGCAACTAAAGCTAGGAGTATTATACAAAAAAAAAAAAAAAAAAAAAAAAAAAAAAATATTATATATATATATATATATATATATATATATATATATATATATATATATATATATATAGATAAAAAAATAACTTACCAGAGTCATTACTGAGGTAAGATGAAATTTTTGAAATGAGTCCTGCTTTGACAAACAGCTCATAAATTTCCGGAGGCAAACTATGCCCACTTTCTTCTACTTGCGGTGTGTTTTGAGATGGAAATAGGGGAGAGGGTGATGAGGCAGAAGCGGATGATGAAGTAAAATTGGTAGCAGAAGAGGAACAAGTAGAAGTTGAGGAAGTAAAATTGGATGAAGTAGAAGCGGAGCCAGAAGTGGAGGTAGATAAATCTTTGCTGTTGACACCCATTACTTTATTCACCTCCTCCTGGCATAACTTTTGCAAATCTTCCGCCAAATTATCCCCTGAAAAAGTAATTTCAATGGAGTTTGTGTAACCAGTAAATTATGCGAAATAATAATGGTAATAGCAATAAGAACAAACAACAGGGATGGTCTGGTCCTCCTGGCATTTTATCACATTCCGAAATTGCTCGAATTTTAGCGACTTTTTCTAACTCGTTCTAATACATCTGAAAGATAGAATGGTCTCCTCATCTCCCCTTTTAAAAAGCCATTCCCATCCTTCCATTAAACTTATAATTTTTTAATTTTTATTTATTAACTTTCTTCAAAGATTTCTTGGCAACAATATTTATTGTAATTTAAAAAAAATTGCTAAACTACTAAATCACGTTGCAGTCTACATACTATACAGTATGTTACATCAACTTTCAAGACTTTGGCAGTGATATAAATATACGAGTATATTAACACCAAAACTTTACAACGAGTGAATAAAGGTCAATTATGAAGCATTGAGCTCAACTTGGTACTGACATCATCGGAAGTAGTTTTATTATTATTTGTAACATTTTGGCACATAATTTTTCATTTTGTCACATCATCATCAACCCTCCACCCAATTTGTCTCATTGGACCATCCCCGAAAACGATAATACTATTTTACCAGGATTGATATATTGGGCGAGAAGTTTAATAAGCCAGACCACGTGCTGCTCCTCTAATTTCTGTTTGATGAGCGCTTGCTCAACATTCCAACTTTGATTGGTGGAACCAGTTCCAAATCCCGTTCCCTTGGCCCAGTAATGACACCGGTCATTGTCATTGCGACTATTAACTCCGTTCTGCCTCTGGGAAGGGCAAGAAGCTCTCGCTGTGGCAACCACTAAGCCAACAGGAACATTCTGAGTCGAGTAATAAAAACAATTTATTTATTATTGGAGGGCAGGACCTGTGCAAACAAACGTTATGTATAGTTTCGGAAAAAGTTCGTATAAAAAATTTAAAAACTAATAATTAATAATATTGTTTTTCTTTCTAGATTTTCTTCTTTGATGACACTAATAAAATTTTAAAAACAAAACCTAGTCATTACCGATTATACACTGGTATGCAACATACCTCGTGTTTCAACATACAGGAGGCACTCAATATATTCTGCCCCACCCTTTTTTTCTTGGCTAAATAATAGGCCATGTGGCTGAAATGTCTTTTGGGCCGCAAGTTTGAACTTTCTGCGCTTCACATAACCGGATTTTTTCAGTTTGAACCTCCCCTCCTTGGATAAAACCGACGGTTAACGCAGTTTCGAAAATGGCGTCTGACAGTGATGTGCGTCGTAAACAGAGAGCCGTTATCGAGTTCTTAACCGCAGAAAAGGAAATAGTTGGAAATATTCACAAAACGTCTATAAAACGTTTACGATGATGCTGTTGTTGATCGAAGCACAGCTGGACGCTGGTCTAAACGTGCGAGATCATCGGGGAGGGGGAGCCTCGATGATGAACCACGCAGCGGTCGCCCGGCATCGGCTGTGACATCTCTCACTGTGCAACGTGCTAACAGCATCATTCGATCAAATCGGCGCGTCACATACAAGGAGCTATCACTGGAGTTAGGAATTAGTGAAGGAAGTGTGAATACGATAATTCAGCAACTGGGATACTCAAAAGTGTGTTCACGGTTTGTTCCTCGCCAACTGACTGAAGATCACAAAGCCCAAAGAAAAAAAAATTGCTTCCGAGTCGGTTCGATACGAGACAGAAGATGACTTCCTTTCACGAATTGTGACTGGGGATGAGACTCGGGTACACCACTTTGAACCAGAAACAAAACGCCAATCCATGGAGTGGCATCACGCAGACTCCCCACGCAAGAAATTCAAAATGGCTCCCTCTGCAGGAAAGGTTATGAAAGAGGTGATTCTGTTGGACATTATGGGGTCATTCCAGGACAAATCAGGCATTGCCCGAAACCACACCGACTGTGATTTTGCTTAAAATTGCTATACAAGGTTCTTTATGCTGAAAAACACGAAATTTCGAGTTTCAGAGCAATCAGAGTAACGGTTTAAAAGTTATGGGCCCCCACTTTTGGTGGTGGGGGGCTGGCCTCTTAATTTTTAAGTCTATAACTCGGTCCCTAATTGAGCTAGGAAAAAATTTAACCATTTGAAGGCTCAAATCCTAAAAAATAATTGACTAAGTAATAAAATGCATTTAGTCAAATAGTTAAGTTATATCAGTTTGAATATTGTTTAGGGGCCCCACCCCCGATGATACAGATATTCAAGATTTTTTTTTTCGTTATTTTGTACCTCAATTACTCTTCTATATGACTTAGTCAACGACTGTGTATTTTTACCTCTCAGTTGTGTATTTTTCCCCTTCATTAGATGGTGGTGGAGGTTACACACATTCTATTTGCTGGACTTTGAACTTACACCATTATGCCTGTTTTACTTATCAAGCTCTCTTATAAGATGTATAGTGGGCCTAGTTTTAGCCGTTTGAGGTGATGCTGATTAAGTTAATGCTAGTGATGAATAGTTGCAATGATTGTTATAATGACAGGCTGGGTTAACAATTTATGATGTCCTACAGTATCACCAGTTGAAAGTGGCTACTGGAGTAGGCCCACTATAATATTTCTGAGTGATACGAATTGCTTCAAAGTCACCAGCTTAGATTACACCCAAGCAAATATTGTTAAGGTTATAAAAAGCACCTTATTGTTTTGTATTTAATTAAGAAAATAAATCAGTTATTTGTTCACAGTGAATAACAAATGATTGACAGTAATCATAGTGAATAACAATGCTAAGATGACATGGAGCTTAGCCAATAAGAGAAATGGTTAAGAGCTTAATGGTCAAGTAATGCATTCATTTATGTTAGTCGAATGGCATGCAAAATGGAACACAACATAAAATATGAAACCTAGTGATAATAGAAATTAAGCACGTACGTTTTGGTACTGAATAGAATACATAACACAAACAGATTAGACCTTCATTTACGTAGGCTAGAGTTACACATAAATGGAACATTGAATGGGCCTAGTAAATGATATAAGAATGCACGTGCGTTTAGTACACGGGAAGTGGATTCGGCCGTCAATAATGAATGCTTAAATAAATCACACAAATAAACGGATGCAAATTATTTGTGGATTACATGACTGAACGCAATAGCAGGATGCTACACGATTACGGTTTTGGAATGACACTTGAATTGGGAAATAGGCCTACTGCGTTCTTTAACGAGTCAGTTAGAACGCTTAATTACACACTTTGGGAGTAGGTTTCACGAGAGTTACTTAGAAAAGAGGCATTTAGCTTACCGGGACGATGAAAACCTCTGTTGAAGAAGTGTTGAAGGTGGACCTATTACTTTAGGCTCGAGGTGTCGTTGACCGTCCTATTGAAGCTTGTTGAACGACCGCTGGTCGTGTCGATTAGGCCTCTTGAGATGGAGAAGATGCTTGAAGGTTGACCTTGTAGAACGTAGGTCCGCGGTGATGCTGAGCGTCCCATTGAATTTTGTTCAACGGGCGCCGGTCGCCTCAAGTGTTGATTCGTTTCGTGTAGAGTTGAGTTGAGTTGATGCTCGAGGGACTGAAGCCGGCTGAAGTCGAAACGGCGCTGGGCTTCGAAGAAGTGCTTCTGCAGGCTGAAGGCTGACGGCGGAAGGTCTTACTTGACGATATATCGAAAACCTTGAAGGAACAGCAGGCCGCTCCTCCGGCGAGAAGCCGGAGGGCGGTTGACATGACAAGTTTCTGCTGGCGAAGGTGGAGACCAAGACGAGAAAATGACAAGCGACAAGTGAGCGAGTGAGAATGAGTATCAGTGGAAGCTCGCTTATGTAGTCTCTGTGACCCGGACTTTCGCGGGCATTTCTTGAAACGCCTCCTACGCGTCCTTTAGTTGATAAGGGCTTGCTTTCGCGGGCCTTTTGGGAAGAAACGGACCTTTTCATTGTTTCTGATTCCTTGACCACGTATGTCTTCTAAGAATGTTTAATGATAGCGTGGAAGAAAGAATTTGTTTTGTCTACTTTTTAGTCTATTTCTTGTCGGTCCTCTACAGATGTTTTCTTTGACTTACAAGTGGATTAAGTATAGCTATAAGATAACTTAGTGTTTTCCTAAAACTCAATAATAATAACTCTCAACTTTGTCGATCTTCAAAGGCAAAAAAAAAATACTGCTAGTATAGTTATGTTTTATTGAACAAATTAAGATATTACTTGAATAAAAATAATTGCTATACAATACATTAAATCTGAAACACTTTTGGTACCTAGCCTAATTCTCAGTATCATGTATTTCAAAGATATACACAACTCTGGTGCCAGATTGAATATTTGGAGTCGACATTTCATGAAGGATGTTTCTGGCTTCTACCCAACAAACAATCTTTATTAGTTGGGAAATAGTATCTATTGTTTTTATTGGAAATAGGAGTTAGAAACTTTATTTTATAATCTTGGAGTTCTTCTGAATAATCTAAAATGATTCATAGATATTTTCTACCATCATAAATACATGCAACATACTCTCCCGCAGGAATTTTTTGCTCATTTGATAAATCTGGACTCATGTCTGAGTCACCTTGGTCAGAGGTCATAACCCTAACAACATTGTAGTCATTGGAGTCTGAAACTAAATAAGCTTTAATGTGACTGAGACATTGGCACAATTTTGTGAAAACCTCGTGTGCCCTTCACTGTCACTGCTTTTTCAAACCTACTACCGATTTTTGTTTTATGATGATTTACTTGTTCTTTTGTAATGAATTTAAACTTGATACACTCAAAATTTTGTGTACAAAAGTCATAGAAACTCTGTGGAGACAAGATGTATCCTGTTGTTGTCTTTTGCAAACTAGCTTTAGCTGCTGCTCTCTTCACACTTCCTCCAATGCCATCACAGGCATTTTTGCCATGACTAGTGGCAAAAAAGTTCCACTCTGCCTTTATATCAAAATCTGTTGCATGATGGCTAAGTTGCTAAAATTAAAAAGGGTTTTTGTATTGTCCAGCACAACCATCGGAAAAATATTTCATTGTTTTCACATTAAGGAATCTCACTTTAATGTCTTGAACTAAAAATTGTTAAAATGTATACACTGCTGCGGTGTTATGATCTAAACTATCGCTAATGATACAATAGCTAGTGGGGGTCAATTTACCATCTTCCATTTTATATACAACCATTGGGTGTACTGTAATGTAACTCGTTCGTTTGTCCAATGGAAGCTCTGTGGTGCATCTTGAGTGATGAAAGAATAGTTCTCAGAAAAGTCTCCCCATACTAAAACTTCATCTTCACTGAGATTTTGCTTAAGGGTCTTCATGTAGAGGCTTTGACTCTTGGCTATATAATGATGACGAGTAAGAGAATAAATTGATTCTGAAAGTTTCTCAATGAATTCTTTCACTGTAACAGTTACATTTGACAAAGTTGCCCCGTCAGTGCTGGTCGACTGGTCATATTCAATTGAATCCCTGGAAGTCAGTACATTTAATGTGTTCAAATAGTTATCTACACCAGCAACACCAGGACATTCTCTACACTGGTGTAACATATATTTAATGTTGTCCACATCGCAGACACTTTTTTGAATCAATGAATGATAAGTCAAGTCCTTGTCACCAATTGCTGAAACCATTAATTTGGGTTTCTGGTGATAGGTACAAATACAAAACGAGTGTGTACCTGGTACCTCCAGCAATAACACACCATTTGGGTCTAAGAGCTGCAAATGTTGAAAAACTTATACTTGAGTCAGTTTCTTTACACCTAAGATACAGTTCTTTCAAATTACTGAGTAAGAGATGCTTTTGTTTGTAAATTTTGTTTCCATCTTTATCTCTGACACTAACACTGTCCTTTTTTCATGGATACACCCGACTAAATTCTGGACCCTCATAAAAAGCTGTCACATTAGAAATAGTTTCATCACTTACCAGTATCTTTTTCCCTTTACTGTATTTAGGAACATTTGGCAATATTCCATAATGTTGCTTCATGCTCCTGGCTTTATCAACAAGATATCTACTAGCCCTAAAGAACGCTCGAGTTTTTGAGATCGTGTATGGGGATAGAGTAAGAATCTGCAACCTTCTTTGGTAGGAAGTTGTAGAGTTGAATGCTTCACGAGCTCCCTCATCATAGTTTTGTACCTATTAGATAAATAAAAGGTAGGGGATATCAGAATTTTCTTAAATTGAAATTATTAATTTAATGTACTCTGAGATCAGGACCTAAATAGAAAAAATATAAGAATATCTACCTTCCATGGATATTTTTTAGACATTGTTAAAATGGTGTGATTGTATTCTGTACGTAAGAATAATATTGAAGAAAAGTTAGGCTATTGAAATTTAAAACATCTAAAATTATATACGTCAAAAATCTTTAATTGTGATGATGAGTTGCTAATTTAGTTGAATTTGAGCAATCCTTACCTTTCCAATTCTTTTTCCATGCATAATCTCTTGGATGTAGATGCTGCCTCATCCACAGATGCTGAGAAAGACTGTTCAAAATTCCTTTTCAAAGTAGATACACACTTGTCGTATTTGTCTAATGCTTTTTTAGATATCCTGTCAGTGTTCATACCATCTGAAATTAGGCATCATCCAAAATTTAGAATTACTAAGTTACAGCAACAAATTTTCATAATTTAATAACTAATCGGAATTCATTTGTTGTACATTGGGTTGCCAGATTTTGTCCCGCAGAATGCAGGACAAATTTTTTTCTGAGGTTTTTTTAAAACATTTTTTTTCAAATTGAAATTAGATTTCTTCCTTAAATTGTTAAAGAATTATGCTTACAAGTTTGATAAAACTGCATTATTTTGATAACCTATGAAACAATGTATACACAAAGATAAAGAGTTTAGATGATTTTTAGAAATCATATAATGCATTTTCTGATAACTATACTTTTCAAAAATAAGTCCCCAAATTATAATTCATACATTACTTACGGAATTTTATTGGCGAAATCTCCATTTCCTCAAGAATGTTCTTGGTTTGTTCTCTACAGATTTTAATATCACTGATCTCACCAAGATTGTAAGTTTGCAAATGTGTACTTCCTGGACTGCTTTGAAATGAAGAGGTACTTGTAGATGACTCAGTTTCAAAAACATCATTAAATAACTTATCAGGTTCTTCAAGTTCATTTAATCTTACAGAACAGTTTGTCAAACTTTCCAATTAAGGAGTGCAGGATTTTTTTCTGTTACATTTAATGGTAAATTTCTTAAACCCTTTAAGATTCTTTTCTTGTCTCTTAAAGGGGTCACAACACTGTTTATGATAATTTAAATGGTAAGACGTTTAAAATTTATATATTAGCTTCAGTTCCTGTAATAAGTAGAAAGAATATTAAATGTTAATGATTTTTAATGACAACAGGCAAATACAAGCACAACCAATATAGGCAAGGCACTAAAATAATGTGGCAAGCAGATACCATACATGAGCAGTTTATCATGTGGTCACGAAAGGCAAACTGAACCCTTAATAACCAAAGCTCATACTAATGGAAGGAGCTCTCAGACAATCTCATTTTGCTGTGACGAGTTGCAGCATGACTACACAAGCGTCATACCACTCGACCTTACAAACAGGCCGTACAAATTATCTTTTATTTTAATGCGTATGTGTGCAATATATATAGTTAGGATAAAACTATTATATACTTAGTATAGCCCAATTCCTGAACTTGGGCTAATATATCATCTTTTCGCTAGCAAGTACCTTATAATAAAGTGCAAAAAATACACAACTTAGAAGTAAAAATACACATTGTCATTAACCAAGTCATATAGAAGAGTAATTGAGGTACAAAATGACGAAAAAAAAAAATCTTGAATATTTGTATCATAGGGGGTGTCCCCCCCCCCCCCCAATATTTAAATTGATACAACTTTTTAACTATTTTATTAAATGCATTTTATTACTTAGTCAATTCCTTAGGATTTGAGCTTTCAAATGGTTTTTTAATTTTTTTCCTAGCTCAATATGGACCAAGTTATGGATTTTTAAACATTAAAGGGCCAGCCCCCACCCCCAAAACTGGGGGGCCCATAACTTTTGAACCGTTACTCTGATTGCGCTAAAACTTGATATTTCATGTTTTTGCACAAACCAACCTTATATACCAAATTTGAGAACAATCCAAGTTGGAGTGGTTCCAAATTTCTTTTTTTTTTGCATGATTTGTCCTGGAACATAACAGTTTCAACATCAACTGTTCAGAGAAGACTAAGAGAGGCAGGATTAAAAGGACGAACTGCAGCAAAGAAACCAATGCTGCGACTCCAGAACAAAAAGAAAAAGGTAGCCTGGGCTAAAAAACACCAAAAATGGACTATTGAGCAGTGGAAATTTGTCCTTTGGACTGACTAATCAAAGTTCGAAGTTTTTGGATCCAAACACAGAGTACTTGTGCGGCGCAGAGCGGGTGAAAGAATGACACGGCAGTGTGTTATGCCAACAGTGAAGCACGGTGGAGAAAGTGTGATGGTCTGGGGATGTTTTCCAGGGAAGCAATTTGGAGATCTCCACAAAGTCACTGGAATACTGAACCAACGTGGTGGCTATCACAGCATTCTACAGCGCCATGCCATCCCATCTGGACTGCGACTAGTTGTGGCCAACAGTTCATAATGCAGCAAGACAACGATCCTAAACACACTTTCAAGCTGTGTCAAAATTATCTGAAGCAGAAAGAACGGCAACGTCAGCTCACAGTTATGGAATGGCCAGCACAATCCCAGGATCTGAACCCCATCGAGCTAGTGTGGGATGAACTGGATCGACGAGTGAAAGCCAAGCAGCCATCAAGTGCTCAGAAGCTCTGGGAACTCTTACAAGAGTGCTGGCAGCAGCTTTCACCAGACTATCTTCTTTCTCTTGTTGAGCGCATGCCTCGAATTTGTTCAGCTGTAATTGCTGCTAGAGGAGGCTATTCTGATAATCTAAAATTTAGACTGCTTTTGGTAAATTGTCCTGATTTGTTGTTATTTAAGTTCCCATGTTTGTACTTATGAATTTGTGTCATGATAACTTAGTTAATAAATAAAGAACTTTAAACAAAATTGGAATATTTCAGGGTGTACTTAAACTTTTGACTGGTAGTGCGCGCGCGCGCGCGCACACACACACATATATAAACTTTAATTGCAATAACCGCAACAATATAAAATTACACCAACCTGCAAGGAAAAAAATATAAAATTAATTATAAAACTGTTTAAAAAGGCTAATTAATTTCGGCTGGTCACAACCAAGCCCTTTTCAAAGCCATAAACTAATTAAAATATCTACAAAAAGTTATAAAACTTCCGTTCTGCACAAGAGCTAAGGTTAAAATGACTGTATGAAGGCATGAACACGGACAGAGAGATGGTAGCAAACTATTGCCCAGATTTCAAACCTTCGAGATAAGAAACCTATAAAAATCAATCCTCTACATCTGGCAGCCAGTCACGACCCGAAATTGCCCTAAAACATTTCAAAATGTTAAAAATAAAGCTATCCATACTGTAGGACAACTTAATATTGGACATGGTGTTTTCTGCCAAAATATAAAATGTCTCGTATATTTATCTGTTCCTGGTCCCTGACCTTTATGATAGGTTTAAAAGTTTAAAAAGTTTAAAAGTTTAAAAATGGAGAAACATCGCTTGAAGACAAGGAACGCAGTGGCCGCCCTTCCACTTCTCGTACGGATGAAAATATCCAACAGATTCGATTTCTGGTACGAGCAAATGTTTCTCCATTTGTAAACGTTTGCTACACTGAGAGCATCATTTCCAAAAGCTGTTTTAATAATTTCTTTAGTCTCCGAACGCGCGTTGTTTCATTTTAGAGATTTATACGTACTGCAAAAACACACCCTCCTTTTAAGCGCTCCAACCAACTACTGACTCATGGTAGCAGATTTTGCTTCAGATTGCAAATGCCAGAGGCATTATATATATATATATAATATATATATATATATATATATATATATATATATTATATATATATATATATATATTTTTTTTCTTTAATTTACCGCGATTCGTACCTACTGAAAGTGGTACATATCTCGGCGAGGAGGTGAGTGAGTGGGTGTTACTGAGTTGGGGATGGTAGACGAGGGGGGGGGGTGAGTAAGATTCAGTTGTTGAATAGTGGGTAGGAGGGGTATGGTCTTAGACACGATGAAGCAGATGGGAATGAGTGAGGAAAAGGAAAATCGCTTCCGTTGAAAACTGGGGTCCTTCGGCGAGTATGGATTGTAGAAGCTTGGGTATGGGAATTTTGGACGAGAGAGGAAAACACCTGCGAAGAAGAGCGGACAGGTTTGGGCATTCGACCAGATGTACAACAGTGATAGGGGTATGGCAGGTAGGGCAGAGGAGGGCTGGCGATTTTGCCATAAAGTGACCATGAGTAATGTGTTTGTCCTAGGCGGAGACGGGCTAGAATCACTTCTTTATGGAGGGACCGGTGGAACGAGGAGGCCCAGTATCCTAATTGCGGTTTAATCTTGGAGTTTATTTTGTGTGGACTGGTCCCATTCCCGTTGCCAGATGGAGCGGACATGGGAGCGGAGAGTCGGGAAGTCGGAGAAAGGGAGGGACCGGGGGGAGGCCGGCAGTAAGCAGGCCGTCTTTGCCTTGCGGTCCGCCTCCTCGTTACCCTGAATGCCGACATATGCCAGGACCCAGCAGAAGGCAATTGTCTTGTGTCGGAAGGCTGTTAGAAAGTGGAAGGTTTGCTGGATGGTACAGACGAGCGGATGAGGGGGGGGGGGATTAAATATCTCTAGGGAGAGAAGTGCGCTTTGGGAATCTGAATAAATGACGAAGGAGCTGGCAGAGTGGGTGCGCACAACGTAGAGGAGCCTCCATAATCGCGAAGAGGTTCTGCCGAGAAAACAGATGACTCGCGGGACAGGCTGACGCCTCGAGAAAGCGGTTGAGCCAATATTACCGCTGAGGCTGCCGTACCAGCCTCCGCGCGGGAACCATCTGTATAAATGGGGATTGTGTCCGGGTGTTGGGTTGCGTGTTCTCGGAAGAGTGACCTGTATACCGTAGCGGTCGTGGTAGTCTTTGGTAGGGCACACAGGTCCCTGCAAAACTTGATAGGGGTGAGGAGCCAGAGTGGGGTAGATGCTGTATGAAATGGGGGTAACTGAGGAGGCAGGCATATTGGAAAGGTCCAGGAAAGAGTGGACCGCTTCAGTGAAGTGCCAGCTCCGTCCTTGGGGTGGGAGTTCAGAAATCGCCGCGCATAGAAGCGAAGATGGTAGTCTCTGTGCACGGAGGTATGTTCTCATGAGGAGCAGACCCCGTCGGAGGGCGAGAGGGAGGTAATTGCAATCCACTTCGAGGCTGGAGGCTGGGGAAGAGCGGAAGGCACCGTTGGCGAGGCGGAGGCCCCTATTAAGGACCAGGTCCAAGATACGGAGGCAGGCGTTGGAGGCTGAACCGTATACTACACTGCCATAGTCCAGCTTCGACTGCACCATGGAAGTGTAAAGGCGAAGGAGAGAGCGTCGGTCTGCGACGAGGGGACGTTGGAGGGATTGCTTCAGGTGTTTGAGATAGGGAACCCAGTTGAGCCGTCGGTCTATAGTCATGCCCAAAAATCGTGTGGAGGGTACCACCTCAAGAGGATTGCCGTATAACGTGACAGAGGGAACCGGAAGGGTTGAGGGTCTTCTGCTGAAGAGCATACACTTGGACTTGGGGGTGGAGAGGCGGAAACCTACCGCTGTCGCACACCTTTCCACCCGGTAGATGGCGAGCTGAATTTGCCGTTGAACGACGGACGGCTGCCGTCCTGCGAAGTAGCTCGCAAGGTCATCTGCGTAGATGGGAGAACGGATGGTGGGTGGAAGGCATTCTGAGACTGTGTTCATGACGATGGAAAAGCATAGAACACTGAGGATGCTTCCCTGTCTTAGAGGACTGAGCCCACCCGAACTTTAAATGTTCGGGAGAAAAGGAAGCACCTGATGAAGGTCGGCATGGCTCCGACGAGACCTAGATTATGGAGCTGACTAAGGATTATTGTCCGAGGGGGGGTGTCGTAGGCCTTCTGGATGTCAAAAAAAAATATTGATAGGACGACCATTTTGTCTTTTTTTCGAAGATTCTGCAGGCACAACACGTTAGGCCGATTGGTCTGTAGTTTGTAGGATCGAGGGAATCTTTGCTGGGTTTGGGGATAGGGATTACTTGGGCCTCCCTCCACCAGGAGCGGAAGGCGCCCACTATCCATATGCGGTGGAGATGGGGAACGCAGTTGAGCCGTCGGTCTATAGTCACGCCCAGTCACGACCGGACGTCGGTCTATAGGCCAGGCCGAGACAAGAGGATCGTTAAGAGGATAGTGCCGCCTGTAGTTCACGCATGGTGAACAACCGGTTGTAGGTGGTCTAGGAACGGTGAAGAGGAGCTATTGTTAGGGTCGGGTACGAGGAAGAAACGGCGGCGAAGGTAGAAGCTTGATGGTTTGCCACCGATTTGGGCTCGTACAGGAGTCCGTCGTTAGTCCGGAGGACCGGGGGCCGGGAGGGGACATGTCGCCTCTCGACACCCCGTACCTTCTTCCAGATGGTAACTGAAGGTGTGGTGATGGTGACGCCGGATACAAAAGCACGCCAAGAAGCTCGGTGCGCTCTCTTCATTGTCCGGCGGACGATGGCCCTGGCCCGCTGCATCTCCGTGCGATGGATGCGGAGTCGCGTATGGTAGAAGCGTCGAGTAGCCTCCTTGGCGCGTACGGCCTCAGTGCACTCTGGGGTCCACCAAGGTACCCGTCGGGTGCGAGGGTAAGCGGAGGATCGTGGGATGTTAGTGCACGCAGCCGCTACAACGATTGACTCGAAGTATGCGATGCACTCGTCGGAAGATAGGAAGTGGGCAGTCGTAAAGGTTGTATATGTATCGTCGTGGAAGCGGGATTAATTAGCTTTGGCAGTAATCCATTTCTCCGGTACCCGAACGGTCTGGTCAGGCCAAGTGAGCGTGAGTTGAACGGGGAAATGGTCACTTCCATAGTCCTCTTGGAGGACTTGCCATGTGAAATCTACGAGGGCATCGGTCGAAACGAAGGACAGGTCTATACAGGATGGAGTGCAGGTGGTGGCATGATAGAATGTAGGAGAGCCATCATTGAGGCACTTGAAGGAGGGCTGGGTCATGATAGTAATCAGGGTCGGGGCCATATAGGTGGTGTGTGTGTGTCTCCCCGCAAGGAGTGGCGGCTATTGAAATCGCCCAGTAATAGAAAGGGCCTGGGGAGTAGTTGTACCACCTCCACCAGGTCATCGCGGGAGGCTTGAGTGTGGGGAGGGAGGTATATTGAACAGACGGTGTACTGCAGTGGTTCTCAACCTTTTTTTAACCATCGCCCCCTTGAAAATCTTTTTGCCCACTCTATTTTCAAATCGCCCCCCTACACACACAAAAAAAAGTGAAATAAAAAACTTTCAAACTTACTATTTTATTTAAGGAGATCCTTGAGATTGGTGTTTTTCTACTAAATATGCAATGTTCGGTTCAATGTCGCTGAGCTTAATTCTTATGTCACCTCTTCTGCATACATCCAATCTGTTTCTTTCCTTTGTTAGTAATTTATTCACTGAACTAAACCCAGTTTCAACCATATATGATGTTGGAAAACAGACAATTATTTTGGCCATTTCGGTCCATAACCTTGGAGATAGTGTTTTACAGTCTTTTAATGACCAGAATTCAGTCTTTCCTACTTTATCATACATGTATTTTGAGTTATCATTGCATCGTAATTCAATTAATTCTTCTTGAATTTCTTCTTCAGCTGAACTATCATCACAATTAAATGGGTCTAACATCCATGGTTTTACTTCAAAGGAAAATAAATCAGAGAATCTTTTGTTCATGTCACTTTTTAACGAACATAAGTGTCCAGAATACGTTTCAAGATCCATTTTGGTAAGTGAAGAACAAATTTCTGCCAGCTCAGGCATGCTGTGAAACATTTTTTTAAGTAAATTATCTTAAAAAATTTCCAATTTTTCAGTAAATGCTTTCAATACTGTTTTACAATCAATCAATGTAATAAATTTTCCTTGAAGTTGAAGTGATACCTCATTAAGCTTTCGAAATATCCAAGCCATATAATATATGTTATTTTTATGTTTTCTTATTTCTTTAGCAATATCTCCGTCCCCTTCACTTTCTAGAAAGTTAACTATGGTATCAAAAAGGTTTATAAATCTTGCTAAGCAATTTCCTTTGGAGAGCCATCTGACTTCCGTATGTAAAAGAAGTCTTACATACTGTTCATCATGATCAGAACAAAACTTCCTAAATAGGCGATCATATTTGCTATGTGATTTTATTTTATTGATAGTTTTAATAACTATACCAAGTGAATAATGTAGAATTGGACTCATATTTTTTTGCTACAAGATTATGTCTGTGAACAATGCAATGTATTGCAATGATTCCAGGACATTTTTTTTTCAAATGTGCTACGAGGCCTTTATACCTTCCGACCATTGAGGCAGCACCATCAGTTGCAATCGATATCAAATTTTCTAATGGAACTTTATTTTCATCAAACCAGGATCTTAAAGCAATAAAAATAGATTCCCCAGTAGTGTCAGTTTCTAGGTATTTCACAAATAATATATCTTCTTTCAATTTACAATCATCATTAAAATAACGTACATACGCCATGAGAAGGGCCTTGTTATCAACAACTGTGGACTCATCAACCTGAATTGAGAAATTAGTTTTTTTCAATCTTTCAACTAGTTGTTCTTCAATATTCACTGACATTTCATCAATTCGTCTTCGAATTGAATCGTTGCTTAATGGTAAACTTTTTAAGATACCTGAAGGATCTTCATGCATCACATTTGAAATAACAGTTTCTAATATAGGCTTTATGACTTTCTCAGTAATTGTATGAGGACAGCCATGTTTTGCAACAATTTTTGCAATCTCATATGACGCAACATTGGCTTCATCTAATTTGGTATCTTTTTTTACAAAATGTGTAAGTAAGTTAGGTTGCTGCTCAAAATTGGTTTTCAATTTTTTGAAATAGTCAACGGTTTTATTAGCTTTATCTGGATGCTTCCTTTTGAAATGGTCAAGAAGTCTTGAAGGTTTTAAAGCTTCATTCGAAAGAGTACTATTACATAAAAAAAACAAGCTTTTTTGGATCAAGAGGGCTTTCAATAAAACCGTAAGATGGGTATTCACCAAGGTATTGGGCGACACTTTTTCTTTGCTCCACTTGACATTACTAAGGGATCTTGTGCATTATGTAATTACAATAAAAAATTGACAACGATAAAGTAATTAAAAAATATATGAAATTTGAAAAAAAGGGTTTAGATGTCATTAGCAAGGCTGTGGAGTTAGTACACAAAACCTCCAACCTCAACTACTCAATTTTTTGTCCTTCTGACTCAATCTCCAACTCAGACTAGCAAACTAGGTGTAATAGGCCTAATAATTGTACTTTTAATTTTGCTATGATGCTAGTTATACAAGATGTCATTTCATCACAATCATGTGAATCATCAGGCTACTTTTTTAATTAAAAAATTTAAAAGGCACTAATTTGGCAGCTAAAAAGCACTAAAAATAATAATCACTATCATTTTAGTAGCGCAAGCCTAATTTTAAGCTCAAGTAGCCTCATTCCTGAGAAGTAGGCCACTGGCATCCTCCGCCTTAAACCTTGCAACATTTTCAAAGGAAAATCACATTTATACATGTGTTAGCACTCCTTATTTATGAATTTTTATCAGATAAGAAAGCGAACATTTGAAACTACTTTATTCATAAGAAGCACTAATTGAGTGATTAAATTGAGTGACTAGAAACGTGACAACGAGGTCATTGTCTCCGTACTCGAAACAAGGGACATGCGAAAATTACGAAGCACTAAAGCACTAAAAGAAAAATCAATGATAATAGCACAAAAAATAACACCCGCCCACGCTTCTAATTAGGTAAGAACTGACGCACCGTATGCGTAACCGTCACTAAGCCGCTATAGAATGCTTTGAATGACGACCACGCCCCACTGCACTTCTCATTGGTCAATTCCCTTTAACGTCATCGACGGCACAATACATACTCTGAATAATGTTTCAAAACCATTGATGAGCAATTCGAAAATAATTTAATTTTAATCGTTGCCTAAATAAATTTTCGCCCCCCTTCAGTCAAATTTTCGCCCACTTTCGCCCCCGATGAGAAACCCTGGTGTACTGTCTATCCAGGGAGAGAGCCGGGTATCAATCACCCGTTATGGGGATCGGATGGAGAGATTGTGGAAGGGGACTGCGTGGTGTATGAAAATGGCAGCCCCCCCCCCCCCCCCCCCCACTTCGAGTGCAGGTAGGAGACGGGGTGGTAATGTAAGAATAACCAGTAGGGCAGGGCATGGGCCTGGTCCCCAGGATTAGCTCCTGAAGAGAGACACACACACACACACACACACACACACACACACACACACACACACACACAGGACGGGAAGTGGCAATCAAGGAATTAAGGCCTTCGTAATTCGCGAATATTCCTCTGCAGTTCCAGTGTACTATTGTAGTTTTCGGGGGGATCCATTATTTGATGATGGGGGATGGGTAAAGGTGTAGGACTGTAGGTGCTAGGAGGTTAGAGTGTGAAGGGAGATCTGGGGTTCGCGAAGGCGAAGGATGGGTCAGGAGCATGGCTGGCTATCTGCCGTTCACTAGAGAAGGAATCGGTCGGCCAGTCGACCTCCGCGGAGATTGCGGGGTCGAGTCGGCCGAGCGAGACCGGAGGCGTGGATCACGGCAGCTAGGAGAACGTCGTGGGCTCAGAGGGTGAGAAGTTTCTTGGTGGGCTTCTGTGTTCGGGCCAGGAGGGGGGCGCTTTATTTTCCAAAGTGGCACCTCCCCGCCTGTCTGGGGCCTTACGGCGTACCCTGGGTGGTGATAGGAGGTACCAGAGGGACCGGGCAGGTGGGAGGGAGGACGTGCTTAGGGTGGCTAACAGGGAGGGGGTCGGGGATGTTGGGGTCAGGTACTGTGGTGGTGGAAGGAGATGAACCAGTGTGTTCTCGTGGAGGGGTGGAAAAAAATGGCACCAGGAGGTAAGGGCAGATTCATAAGACTCATGGGTGCGGCCGAGCTCCTCTCGGCCACACTATGTAGCTGCGCCAGAGCCGCATCCACTGGATCCTCGGGGGAGAGGATGTTGTCCAGATTGGATTTCGTCGGGGGGGGAGGGCGGGTCATGTAATTCGACAACTATTGTCAGAGACTCCAGAGTCTGTGGGGGTAGACTGGTGGGACTTCTGCAGTGGGGTGATATGGTTCTCTGAGATGAAGTGGGCGGTGTAAGGGTCCGAGCCGTCTTCTTAGATCTAGGGGAAGAGGGAGAGATGTTGAAAGGCCAGAGGGTCTGGCGACACGCTCCGGTGTCTCCGCCTCGTCGGCTTGCTCCGGGTGTTAGGTTCGGGTGTGTGCAGAGAGTGGTGGGAAGGCAGGGTTCGAGGTGGATGGGGCCTGGGTGTCCTGGGGAATCTGCGTGGATGGGGCCTGGGTGTCCTGGGGAATCTGCGTGGAGAGAAGGGATGGTACGGGGACAGGAGGTCGTTGGGTCCTGCGAGGACTCCCTTTGGGAGGGATGGGGAGCAGTGGTCGAGGGGGGTTTGAGCGGCAGGCCAGGGCGGCGTACCGAGAGGACAGAGCCGAGGGTAGCGGCGTAAGATAGACCCAGCCTCACCTCCCGACTCCGCACCGTCTCGCGCCTCTCGGAGGCTAAGGAAGTCCGCTACCTGTAGGCCTCGGACCTCCTCCTCGAACCTGAAGAACAGGCATTCGCGGGATGAAGAGGGGTATGCGCCTTCACAATTGGATCATTTGGGTGTGTTGGGGCACTTGTCTGGGTGAGCGATTTGTCCGCAACGAACACACAGTTGGTGCGGCTGCCGGCAAACTGAGCTAACGTGTCCAAACTTGTTGCATTTAAAGCAGCATTTAAAGCAACGGGTCGGGTCTGGGATGTATGGGCGGACAGTAAACTCGCATGACGCGGTCTCCCGTACCCCATACAATACGGTCAGGAGGGACTAAGATAATGAAGGTGAGAAGTAGGCGCCGCGGGGTGGGGGTGCCTCCCTGTCGGGGTGTGAAGCGATGGATCTTAGTGACACCCTGGAGTGCGAGGTCCTCCAAGAGGTCGTTCACTGTGATCGATAAAAGGCGGGTGGCGTAAATAGTGCCCTGACTCTGGTTCAGGCGAGGGTGTGGGGAGACAGACACCGAGCATCCAAGGACCTCAGTGAGGGAGAGTAAGGCTTTCGTTTCTGCTTCTGAGCGTGATTTTATGAGGAGGGAGAAATCCCTCTGTGGTCGCACATCATAGCGGCTGGAGTTGCTGCGGGCTCGGATCACCCGAAACGTCCGTTCAGAGTTGGTCGGAAGGGACCCAGATGTAGGCCGGATCACTGGGAATTTGTGGATACTTGGAAGGGATAGGGAGGCTGTAGAATCGAAGTGGACTGGGATATCCAATGGTCGATAGGATGGACGTGAATGCCGACTTCCCCGTCCGCCGCGGGGCTCTCTCCGTGGGGAGGCGGGCCGACGGCGGTGAGGGGGGGGGGCATAGGGGGAGAGTAAGAAACCAGGTTTTGAAGGCAAGTTGTGGGCAGAACCTGACTTGCCCGAAGGCGGCTGAGGTGGGCAGGGGCGAGAACCCTGCTCCAGAGGGTCTATGTCCAAGGTACAGGCTGGGGTCGGTAACGAAAGAGGAGAGTGCAAGTGTTCTGCTGCTGGAGGGGAGACCACCTCAAGACGTGGTCTTCCAGTGGTAGAAGATTCGGGGGCCTGGTTGCCCACCACCCGAGTTCTAGGACAAGAAGTAATAGTTTCCATACGTTATTGATTTTGTAGAACACGGACCCAAGGGACGCGAGAAACGGCCTATCGGTGAGAAAGGGAGGCTGAGCGCAAACTAAAGGGGGGGCGGGTATCTCGTCCCCAGGGGACACACCGTCGGTTTAAAAACGGGCCCCGTGATGCGAAAGTTTGCCCCAAACGGCGTAAAGACCCCAGCTCCCCAATCCCACAGGCCCGGACATCCATCCATCAAACACAGTGACGCCCTAAGGGTATCCCCTCCGGAGGACAGCACTCGAGAATCCAGGGGCGTCCGCAGGATTTTTCGCAAGGGGGGGCAAAACTAACTTATTAGTTCATTATTAGGTAGAAAAAAAAATGCACTGCGACCACTACGAGTAAAAATCGTCATCTCCCCTTATCATAGCCTGCTTTCGGTGCTAAATTTATGTACTTAGTATTACTAAGTTTAGCACCGAAAGCAGGCTATGATAAGGGGAGATGACGATTTTTACTCGTAGTGGTCGCAGTGCATTTTTTTTTCTACCAGTCAAGTCCATTTTTTATATGTTATATGATACTATGATTAACTATAATCGTGTAAGTTTCAGTGAAATTGACCAAAAGGTTTTCGAGAAAAAAAATAAAACAAAACACTCAACATAATGATCTTTGCAAATAATTCCATTACTATATCTTTCAGTATAGTTTATTTAACACTTCTAAGTTCAACGACACGGCACTTCGGTAAAGTAAAGGTAAAGTAAACGACATTTCCTTGAATGTGGAAACACTGACTGAGCTGCAGTAGAATTATAGAAGTCGTTGCGTGGGCAAACACAAATTTCCAAGGGAGGGCAACTGTCCGGCACGGGTGACCCTTCCGGGGGCTAAGCCCCGCCGACGTAGCTCACTGGGTCAACACGGGAGCCCACCCACCACGACAAGGTGGCCACAGTTGGGCACACACACACACACAACCTTTGGTTAACCTTTAGTTAGCTTCCGCCCGAATTGTTCATTCTGACGAAAGTCAAGCTTTTCACTCCACCTTAGACCTACAGTTTAACGTGGAATCCGAACATCTGGGATTTGCTGCACGCCGGCTGCCGTCGAGTTTCGAACCCGGGGCCGAGGGATTCGTAGTCAGCGACGCTAACCACTACACCACCGAGGCGCAATATATATAAATATATATATATATAATATATATATATATATATATATATATATATAAATATATATATATATATATATATATATATATATATATATATATATATATATATATATATATATATATATATTTATTTATATTTTACACGAAGGAAAACGAACTTGAAATGCGCAAGGAGCAACGAAAAACAGAGAACAAAAATTGTCCTGGCTAATATTCAAGGAATAAGACCAAACCAATCACTCAATAAGGTTTCGTACCTGAAAGGATTTATGGACGAAACAAGGGCGGACATCGCATGCCTCACAGAAACTCATCTTAAAGATTGCCAAGGAAATTGTGAAAACTGCGAACATTGTATCGACAAGAGAGATAAATATAGAGGGCTTCAATTTACTAAGAGCGGACAGAACGACGAGACGTAAAGGTGGCTGTGCTATATATGTACAGGAAGGTCATATGACAGAGACGATAATAAGTAAATCAAACAGCTATGTGGAACTCCTAGCAGGGAAAATAGAAAAACTAAACGTGATAGTAATAGTCATTTATAGACTTCCAAGCACCCCAACCGAAAAGTTCTCGGAGGCCATTGATGACATCAGAAAGCTAATAAAGGCCAATAAACCCTCCATCCCCCAATATAATGATCTGAGGAGACTAACTTCCCATTTATAAAATACAAAAAGGTGGATAGGAATATATATATTCACCAGGACAAGGGGGGCACAAGAGAAGACCAGGAGCAAACAAATATGTTGATGGCTCTCACAAATGAGTTTATGCTGACACAGGAGATAACAGAAAATACCAGAAAAAATAACTGTCTGGATCTGGTATTCACGAATAACGAACTTGATTGCTGATATAGAAATAACCCCAACCATTATCTCAGACCACAACTTAATCGAGATATCAACAAGTATGACGACAGCATTAAAAGACCACACACATATTGAGGAAAGAAGTAAATTCGGGGCCTTTAACTTAAACTCCAAGACTATAAAATGGGAAGCAATCAGATCGCACATGGCGCAAATAGAATGGAGAACAATTTTCGAGAATAAAACAACTGAAGAAATGCTAACAACCTTGGAAGAAAAAACGCTGAGAATTAAAAATATATGCTCCGAAATCACAGCCAAAAGGAAAGAGGAGCTGGCTAGAGAGGCAAAAGAGAAGACTTTTCCGCAAAAGAAAGAGTGGAGGCGAAGTTAGGCAACTGTGGAGATAATGAGAGGAAAGCAATAAAAGAAAAACTGGAGGGTACCGATTGGGAAATACAAACCCTGATTAAGGACCATACAGACAGGGAAGAGGAAAAGGCGGTAGAAGCAATAAAGGAAAACCCAAAATACTTCCATAGCTATGCAAAAAGGAAAACAAAAACGCGCGCCGCTATTGGGCCCTTAAGGACGAGAAATAATGAACCAACCAACGATCCAAAAGAAATATCTGATACATTGAGAGCTCAATATGAATCAGTTTTCAGTACCCCAAAAAGTGACAAAGCAATACCTGACATAAATGCATTCTTTGAAGAGGAATTGCAAGGAGAGTATATAACAGACTTTGATTTTACACCAGAAGATGTAGCGAGAGATATAGGACAAATGAAATCACATTCAGCTGCAGGTCCGGACAATTGGAACGCATTATTGTTTAAAAACTGTAAAAATGAAATAGCTACACCTTTATACTAGATATGGAGAAGATCCCTAGACACAGGGGAAATACCGAGCATCTTGAAAAGAGCAAACAGTCCCTATATATAAAGGAGGGGACAGATCTCAAGCAAAGAACTATAGACCAGTGTCATTGACGTCCCACCTCACCAAACTATTTGAAAGAAGAGTTAGAGAAAATTTATGATTTCCTGGAGACGGGAAAGATTCAACAAAAATCAGCATGGATGCCGATCAGGTAGATCATGCCTATCACAACTAATAGAACACTACAACAATATCCTAGATGCATTGGAAGGCAATGACAACTACGATGTTATATACACAGATTTTGCTAAAGCTTTCGACAAATGTGACCATGGTATAATAGCACACAAAATTAAATATATGGGAATAACAGGCAAAGTGGGAAAATGGATCTACAACTTCCTCAGAGAACGTCTGCAGGTTGTCAAAATTCAAGGTATATCATCATCAGAATCGGAAGTACGCAGCTCAGTACCATAAGGGACAGTACTGGCCCCACTCCTGTTCATTATCATGCTAACAGACATAGACAGCGGAGTAAACAGCAACAGTATAGTACCATCCTTTGCAGACGATACAAAGATCAGCAGAAAAATCAGCGATGTACATGACGTGGAGGCCTTGCAGAGGGACACGAACAAAATATACAAATGGTCAGAAGACACGAACATGTCATTTAACACCGAGAAATTTCAGCTCCTGAGATATGGTAGAAAAGAAGAACTTAAACAGACTGCATATTATGCTACAGATAGACAGGAAATTCAGAGAAGCACGAAAGCGATCGATCTCGGGATAATAATGACAGATGATGCGAAATTCGAAACACAAAATCAGATAGCGATAAATAAAGCAGAGAGAGTCGCCGGACAGGTATTAAGAACGTTCAAGAAAAGGGACAGGACAGTAATGATTCCCCTGCTAAAAACACTGATTATACCAAAACTTGAATACTGCTCAGTTTTGACGTCCCCATACAAAGGAAGAAACTAATAAACTAGAAGAAACGCAAAGATATTTCACAGCCAAGATTGATGGCTGCAAAGAACTCAACTACTGGGAAAGACTACGTAAACTAAATCTGTACTCCCTGGAAAGAAGAGAGGTATACCATAATCTACATATGGAAAATGATCGAAAAACTGGTACCAAACCTAAAACTAAACCCAACTATCATTCAAACACCACTGGAAAATAGGAAAGGCAGAATGTGTAGTGTGTTCCCAAATTAAAGGCCCGACAAGGGACCTCCTGAACTCTGAAGGAAAATAGCTTGGTTGTCAGGGGAGCCAAGACTTTTCAACCAGCTTCCAAAGGACCTCAGAAACGTAACGGGGGTCAAAGTTGAAGTCTTCAAGAGAAGACTGGATGCCTGGCTCAGGACGGTACCAGATGAGCCGGGCGTGCTGGCTATGTACGGTGGAGAGCGCAAGAAAGCAACTCGCTCCTCCACCAAGCCAGACCTAGAGGCGGGACCACCAGCTTGACCTTCGTGTGAAGAGAGACCAACGCACGAAAAAACATAAGGTAAGGTATATACAGGGTGTCCCATAAGTCGGGCATCATAGGAGAAATTAATATTTTTCTATTTCTACAAACCATAATTCATATTTTTCTCTTTCTACAGGCCATAATGTCTGAGCAAGGAAGAACGAATCCAGACAATTCTACTCATAGGAAATCGGAGTCAGAGAGAGGCCGCTGCTGAATTTAACAGACTGCATCCAGACCATGAGCCAATAACACAGTTGTGTGTTAGCAGACTTGTTGCAAAGTTTAAGGAAACAGGATCCATAGAAGATAAACCACGCAGTGGACCTTCAAGGAGGTCCACTGACAATGATACAGCGACTGCTATCCTGGCTCATTTTAACAGAAGTCCCAATAAGTCTCTTCGGCGATTGTTCGCCGAGACAGGAGTGTCGAAAAGTAGTATCCATCGCATTCTTCAGGCTCACAAATGGCATCCATATAAACTTCAGATCCTACAGAAATTAAGGGATGATGATCCCGACCGGCGGATGGAGTTTTGTGAATGGGCTACGGAACAATGTGCTTGGGATGCCAATTTCACGTCCACCATTCTGTTCAGTGACGAGGCTGTGTTTTATGGAAATGGTGAGGTAAATCGACAGAACACCCGCTACTGGTCTCAAAACAACCCTCACTGGTATACCTCTTCAAAGGAACAAGGTACATCTCGGGTGATGGTATGGTGTGGCATTTGGAAGGATCGCATCATAGGCCCCCTCTTTTTCGATGAACATGTCACTGGAGGCACCTACCTACGTATGCTCAAGGAAGAAGCATTTCCCAGTGTCTTGAACGAAGAAGGAAATTTCCCAACATGGTTCCAGCAAGACGGCGCTCCTGCACATTACAGCACCCAAGTAAGGGAATACCTGTACCAACAATCCCCTGGTCATTGGATAGGACGTCGAGGGCCTGTGGAATGGCCAGCTAGAAGCCCAGATCTCACGCCACTAGATTTTTATCTCTGGGGCCACTTGAAAGCGTTGGTATACGCAGAGAAAATTAGGTGTGTTGAACATTTGCGGCAGCGCATTATTGGGGCATGTAACACCATTACTCCTGACATCATTCACCGTGTGCTTGCTGACTGGGTATCACGTCTGAATTTGTGTATTGAAAACAATGGTGGACATATTGAGCACGTTCTGTAAATAAAAGCTTTTGTTTTGCCTTTTTTTTTTATTATTTTTCCTATGATGCCGGACTTATGGGACACCCTGTATATATATATATATATACAGGGTGTACATAAAGTCAGGATCTATTTTTGTGAAGCACTTGGAAATTATATAGAATTCAATCATAAAATGATAAAGTGGTAACATTTATTAAATAATTAAGAGTAGGATTCGACGTGACGCCCATCAGTATCCTTGCACAGCTCAAATCGTTCCGCAGCATTTCTAAACACATTCTGGAGCATTTGCGGGGTTATGTTATCTGCAGCAGTTCGTATACGTAAGTTTTCAAGACTCGTACTCTTCGTCTGATAGACGTGCGATTTGATAAAACCCCATGCAAAGAAATCTAAAGGGGTTAAATCTGGTGATCTCGCTGGCTAAGGTCTGTTGCTTCCGCGTCCGATCCAGCGATTTGGAAAACGTCCATTTAGATAATCCTGAACAATTTTGGCATAGTGACAAGGAGCACCATCATGTTGATAGACGACGGGGATAGGATTGTTAGTACACGTATACGAACTGCTGCAGATAACCCCGCAAATGCTCCAGAATGTGTTTAGAAATGCTGCGGAACGATTTGAGCTGTGCAGGGATACTGATGGGCGTCACGTCGAATCCTACTCTTAATTATTTAATAAATGTTACCACTATCATTTTATGATTGAATTCCATATAATTTCCAAGTGCTTCACAAAAATAGATCCTAACTTTATGTACACCCTGTGTATATATATATATATATATATACTACTAAAGAATTTAAGGGTCAAAGGAAATTTTTTGATCATATTTGTAAGTATGTCTTTTTAAGCCAGATAGGGTTAGAATATCCCCCTTTGGGTTGTCATTTGGACTATAGACATCACGTTATTATGGGACATGCAATCATTGCACTTATCTTTAGAAACTTTTTAAGTTAACCCAGATTTCCTTTTCAGAGATTTGAAGCACGAACTTAGTCAGACTAAACTGACAAACTGCCTCGAAACACCCATTGTGACACCTCATGCACCATTTGCACGTGTTTTGCACGAGTGTCATTCCATGCATGCCAATTTTAGCAATAAAAGGGCTGAGCATTTTCCATTCATCATCACTTGAAATTTGAAGATGGTTCGACGACAACTCAGCATCCAAGACAGGGGAAGGGCCATTGGCTGGCTACAAGATGGACAAACTCAGAGAACTGTGGCTCAGCGTCTAAATGTAAGCCAAAGCGTTATCGGCAGACTCTGGCAGAGGTTCAGGACAACTAATGCTGTTCAGAATCGCCCCCGTTCTGGAAGCCCCCGATCAACAACAGCACGAGAAGACCGCTTCCTGATGATAACGGCGTTGCGACAGCGCTTTGTGACCGCACGGCATCTTCGGGATCAACTCAGAGCTGCCAGAGGCACCAACGTGTCCGACCAGACCATTAGGAATCGTCTGCGAGACCGAGGTTTGCGATGCCGGCGTCCTGCAGTCCGACCACCGCTACTTGACCGTCACAGAAGGGCTCGCCGAGATTGGTGCAGACGTCATATCCGGTGGAACCGTGGTCAGTGGGCAGAGACAATGTTCACAGATGAGTCACGCTTCTCGCTCCAGTTCAATGATGGCCGGGCTCGTGTTTATCGTCGTCAAGGAGAGAGATCTGCTGATGTCAACGTTGCTCAACATCTACCATTTGGAGGAGGAAGTGTGATGGTGTGGGCGGGGATATCCATGAACCACAGAACCCCTCTGTACGTCGTCAACGGAAATTTGACTGGTCAGCGTTATCTCAACGAGATTGTTCAACCTCTGGTAATTCCACTTCTGCAGCGGATTGGACCAGGAGCTTGGTTCCAGGACGACAACGCAAGACCTCATCGTGCCAGGGTGGTGACCGACTTCCTGCAGGAGCAGAACGTTCAGCACATGGATTGGCCTGCATATTCACCCGACTTGTCACCCATTGAGCATGCGTGGGATGAACTAGGGCGGCGAGTTCGATCACATCACGTCCCTGCCGTCAACCTCCGGCAACTGGCTCAGCGATTAGTCGCAGAATGGCAAGCGATCCCTCAACGTTATTTCCAACGCCTGATGAACAGCATGCGCCAACGTTGTCAAGAATGTGTGAATGCTAACGGTGGCTACACCAGTTACTGAAGCTTCTGCGACTTGTGTGAACATCATTTTGGGGGGTGCATGACTTTTTTTCATCAGGGTAATAAACTAGTGTCTAATCAAAAGTTTTTGTTTTGTGTTTTCTGTTCTTGAGCCATCAAAGAATTATTTTGTCATTAGTCGTCACCATTTTAGCTCGTTAGCTTATATTTATATGCACAAATATTTTTGACCCTTAACTTCTTTTTAGTAGTATATATACATATATACAGGGGTTGGAGAAAATAATATGAACACCCGCCGATTTCACCGGTTATCTTTACGGACTGCTCAGACACAAAGTAAACGGTCAAATGACTGGCAAACCTATTTAAATGCGTAACAGTGTGTGTATACGTCATGTTATAACCCTCACGTTGTTTTTACAGATCTGAGTGAATTATGAATTAGCAGTTATGAAAGACCTGTCAGATTTCCAAAGAGGGCAAATTGTCGGAGCGCGGATGGCTGGTGCATCGGTGACGAAAACCGCTCAGATGTTCAATGTATCCAGAGGAACTGTCTCTATGGTCATGTCTGCATACCAAAACCATGGAAAGACAAGCACCGACAAATGCAATAGTGGACGCAAGAAGCTGTGTGATCGAGACCGCCGGGTGCTAAAGCGCACTGTGACAAAGAACCATAAGACCACAGCTCCAAAAGTGACTGCAGAGCTTAACCAGCATCTTGCAAGCCCGGTATCGACCAGAAATGTACGTCGCGAGCTCCATGGAGCTGGATACCATGGGAGGGCTGCAATTGCCAAACCCTTCCTTTCGCACATCAACATTGAGCGGCGCAGAAAATGGTGTAATGACCATAAGAATTGGTCAATGGACCGGTGGAAGAATGTAGTCTACTCCGACGAATCCTCCTTTACGCTATTTCCATGTTCCGGTCGAGTTTACGTCTGGAGACAGCCTAAAGATGCTTATGACCCCGACTGCCTGACCCCAACCGTTAAGCATGGAGGCGGATCTGTGGTGGTTTGGGCAGCAATATCGTGGAATACTCTTGGCCCAGCTGTAGTACTGCATGGTAGGGTTAACGCCCAGGTCTATCTTTCAATATTGGCTGACCAGGTCCATCCCATGGTCCAAACGCTGTTTCCCAATGGCGGCGCAGTCTTCCAGGATGATAATGCACCAATCTACACCGCTGGGGTCGTTAAAAACTGGTTTGAAGAGCATGTTAGTGAAGTAGAACGCTTGGATTGGCCTCCACAATCCCCGGATCTTAACATTATCGAGCATCTGTGGTGTCAGTTGGAGTAGCAGATCAGAAGCCGATTCCCACCGCCGGCGTCTTTGGAGGAACTGGAGCAGGGTTTGCTCGAAGAATGGCTCAGGATTCCTCTAGCCACTGTCCAAAAGCTGTATGAATCAACTCCCCGACGCATTGCAGCTGTTATTGCAGCTAAAGGAGGACCAACTCCATATTAAGAATAAAAACCGCCATTTATCAAGGTGTTCATATTATTTTGTCCAACCCCTGTATATATACTAACAATCCTATCCCCGTCGTCTATCAACATGATGGTGCTCCTTGTCACTATGCCAAAATTGTTCAGGATTATCTAAATGGACGTTTTCCAAATCGCTGGATCGGACGCGGAAGCAACAAAAGACCTTGGCCAGCGAGATCACCAGATTTAACCCCTTTAGATTTCTTTGCATGGGGCTTTATCAAATCGCACGTCTATCAGACGAAGATTACGAGTCTTGAAAACTTACGTACACGTATACGAACTGCTGCAGATAACATAACCCCGCAAATGCTCCAGAATGTGTTTAGAAATGCTGCGGAACGATTTGAGCTGTGCAGGGATACTGATGGGCGTCACGTCGAATCCTACTCTTAATTATTTAATAAATGTTACCACTTTATCATTTTATGATTGAATTCCATATAATTTCCAAGTGCTTCACAAAAATAGATCCTGACTTTATGTACACCCTGTGTATATATTATATATATATATATATTTTTTAAGTTCGGGAAGAACCGATTCGCCTCTATTTAAAAGGGCATATCTCGGCGGAAAAACAAAGAAAAAGAGGAAAAACAGGAAGAAGAAAGGGTGGAGGGGACAGTCGAAGTGGAAAAAGAACAAGGATGACAAGGACTGCAGGGTCGAGCCCCCATCATCCTTGGGTGCTAGGGCCGGGAGGGCGCACGTGAAACCTCCAGGAACAAATATGCTCCTGTGCCTATTGCACATTCAGTGCATTGTCAATGAAATGCTCACTCGCATTTGGACTATTTTCCTAAAAAATGGGGTAGTTTGAGTGAGGAACAAGGAGAAAGGTTCCACCAGGATATCAAGACTATGGAGAAAGATACCAAAGAAGCTGGGATGTCAACATGGTAGACTACTGCTGATCTCTGAAAAGGGAAGGCTCGGAAGAAATGCAGCACAAGAAACTAGCAAAAAAAAGGCGATTTTCTCCTACTGATCAATCATGATCTAGTATCTATTATGTATCAATTAACTAAAGATAAATTTACTTTGAAATGTATTGTCTTCGTATTTCTTATAATTTTGTACTCTTGGAAATTTAGTTGTTTAATACATACTATGAATATATCTAACGTTTTTTTTTTTTGTGAAGAACCCTGACGTGATACATAAAAATGGTTGTGAAATTTGAAATTAGCATGGCAAAATTGTATAAGATCACGTAATAGAAATAAAACAATCTCGTACTTTGGTTTGAAATGCAGACTTGTGAATTATTAATTTTTTTAGGCATTTTAGAAAATTGATTTTTGTAGACGAACTTCTTTCCGAAACTGTACACCTATCTATATATACATAATCAAATGATTAAGTGCCTCAATAGTCTCTCTTTTTAGTGTCTTACTGGATGTTGCAATGAGGTGATAACATCGGGACTATCTTGATGCGAGAGTGCTGACAGACACGCTAAAATGAGGTGCAACACTCCGGTGGTGAGACACATCTTTCTCAGCATCAATCCGTCGTCTGTTGTTAAAGGTGTTGATTTCAAGAGCACTTCCAACACTTGGAAGGGAAGTGTTGCCAGCGAACCAACGAACAAAGAAGAATTTTCTCCTACAAAAGAAAAATTTTCCACAATTGATGTTGACTTCAATTTAAATACACTCTGTGGAAAATATTACACTTTATTCTAAGTAAAAAGATGTACACAACACAGTTATGACAAATTTTACGAGTTCACTCTGAGATTACTGAAAACCAAAATCAATGGTGCTGTATACAAGATTCGGTCTTCTAGAAACAAAAACGGTGTATATAGGCCTACTTCTGGTCTTATAATAATAATGATAATTACCTTCATAAATGCCATCATAGACTCCTAGCGCCAACCTCAACAGACAGCATGCTTTCACATTGTCGGTTAGAAGGGTTTCAGCATAACCCGGCAACCGGAGGAACAGGGTGAACGACCCCAATGCGTGAGGGGGTATGGGCATAACCCCAAACAACCCGACGGGGGTATTACGCGCAAATCCTGGCGAGCTGGTCAAAGAGTTACCAGTCAAATAGTCCGTCAACGTGGAATAGCACTGGAGAAAAATATGCAGAAGTTTATTATTTATCTGAACATGTGATACCCGCAAATAAAAGATAAAGACTAATCACCAACGGATGAAGTTAAATTGAAGTATAGCGACCTTATACATATGAACAGTGTATGGTAGAGGGAAGATCCAATGGGTGTTCTATTAATGAGCGGGTAACTCGTGACCAGAACTGGAATTAAAATTTACACTCTAGACCGTCTGGTGTGTAACTTTCTCGTCTTTAAATTAGTCCAGCACAGAGCTTATACCAAATAACCCTTAGGAATTGCATAATCTCAGGTTATGCCTGGGCCTAACTCTCTGGGAATTTACGCGTTTCGAGAGTATTCCATAAGCTCCACCCGTCAAAAAGCCTTCACAAATATGTTTACGATAGTGCTATTCAGCGAATTTACTTTTGCCTTTATAGAATGTTATGCCATACATTAATACCTGCTATCGCGTGAATACTTATGGACTTTATAAATACAATCAACGTTTGAATGATGAGGTAATGTTTACAGAGACGAGAGAACTCTTCCCAGTTGTCACCTTAAATTGAGAAAGTAATTTTTCTACTTCAGCAACCAAATTAGCCATTTTTATGATAAAAATGCTCGAAAAATGTCTTCTTAAGTTAAATTTAATAAACTTTACTACTACTATTTATGCAACTGCTAAAAGTAACCTAATTTAGTAGAACACTCGATCCATATTTTCATTCTGATTTATAGTTGTAAATATAGTATACGGGTGATGGTAATTTAAAACCAATTCTCTCCACCAATAACTCCCAATTATAAAGAGAATGAAGCCTATGAGATACATAAAAGTGTCAATACCTATAATCTGGTTCTCATTATTATTATTATTATTAATTAAATAATATATTCTCTCATTTGAAAGGTATTAAAAACAATACAAACGCGGTCGTGTCATTTTCACTCGGTATATAAATGGAGCTAAATTATTTCTTTCTTGTCAAAACCCTCAAAGTTTGAAAGTGAAGTAAACGAGGACAGAAATGCACCTACCATATCAATATGGAATCCTGCGTCGTCATCTAAACCTTTTTCCTTCTTGTCTTCAGCGCCATTTTTGGAAGAAAAAGATGTCACATACTGCAACGAATAATTCGCATTAAATTATAACAATTACCACTTGATAATATTTCAAATGTGAAATCGGTTACCGCTCCGATGGCAAAAAGTAAGCCCTACAAAGGGTCTACATTTTCACGTTCTAAACATCAAAAAATAATTTTTTATCCGTGATATTTTAATTTAGGATTCTTTCAGGCTCTCCCCACCCCACAAAGGGTCTTCTTATGTAGGAAGCAATTAAACCTGCAAAATGAACTGGATCTTTGTCGTTACCATAACTAACCAATGAATTTGTCCCGCAAATTTGGGGGCAAAAATGATAGTAGTATCCTGTAATCTGACGAGCCATAAAATAAAAAACCAAGCACTCTGTCCGAACAACATTAATGCCCCCGCCTATATTTGACCTTGACCTTTGATGCAATGACCTTTTCTTGCTCACCACACACCGTCTTATGATACATGTACTGTATATGAATTTTCATTCATTCATATTGAGCAAGTTATGGTTCGGACACGAAAGTGTGATGAACGGACAAGTGCAATCCAATATGGCCCCTCCAGATTTATTTGGCGGGGGCCTAAAAGGCCAAATGGTATTAACCCCTATAATAATTATTATTCTCTCTCTCTGTGTCAATGGTACCTGGTGGGAAGTGTCTGGATAAAGCAAAGCCATGTGCTGGGCCAGAATAGATAATCCGCCTTGAGAACTGAACACACTAAGCATGGATGGTCTTGGATCCGTTTTCAACAAAGAAAGAACAGATGGACTATCCATGGATTCTGGAGAGAGGGAGAGATAGTGATAGAACCTTTTAGAAGTTGCATTCACACTGTCCGGCTTTTTTTTTTTAAAGTTCTAGCAAAGAAATTTCGAAAACTTGCACCTTTACCTCTCCAGATGCAATCCTCCCAGTGGATAGATGGAACAAAGTGATGGACAAAGATTGTTGTTATTATGGTCCATTTACGATTAACAATTATAAGTCACGTATTTGAATTTTCAACTGAAAAGACGTTGTCTGGCTGTTCACAGAAGGGCATGCAACTCCCCTCAGTTACCTTTAGCATTAGCAGGGGGTTTATCTTTTGATTATTTTACATAAACTGCCAAACATTTAATAGCCCAACTAATAAGTTAATACATCAACCTTTTAATATATCAAACTATAAGCCTCCATTCATCTTAAGGTCAAATACAGTCATGTCCGTTCGTCCGTTTTCTCTTTGTATCAGTTGCTCGGAGACACTAGCACCGGACCTCCGGTCATTGTTTCCAAGATTACATAAATAGTACCAACCTTGACAGGCGTCTTTGGCGAAGACTAGACTGAATTTCAACTGAGAGAGATCTTGGGTCCCTGTGTTCCCATGGTGCCAAAGGGCTGCTAAAACTTGGGCTAGAGTAAGGTTCCCCGGGATTACACTGGCACCCGCTAAAAGTTCCTCGTGGATTAATCCATATGTGGGTAAAAGATTTGAGCCAAGAGGTTGGTCATCAGGAGGATTTTTCTTTGACTGAGATGATGGTTCTGGCGGTTCAATAATCATAATTAATAACTAACAGTTTTTTACGACGGAATTAATCACACCACAGGAATTATGAAAATCATCGCGCAATATTTCACTTCACTGATAATGTCTCAATAGCTTGTGAGTCACAAATTATTATTATTATTATTATTAAATGCTGTTGTAACTGTTAATGTTTAGGTTATAATAATGTGAAACTAAAAATTTGGGAACTGTAAAGCCGTAAATGCCTTTTCTTGAAATACGAGACTTATGAAATTTCATTTAGGAACCAATGAAACTTTTATGCATCAAACGATTCCAATTCTTACCTCTTTTCCTGCTCTTTCCTTGTCCTTTATTCTGTCCTTTGTCTTTCATCCGCTTGTCTTTGGCTGTCACACCGGCTGCCACAGATAATTTGTCCACAAGTTCTAACCCGACCTCACGGATTTCCTTTTTGTACGATCCATTTTCCATATCCTGATTTGATCCATTTTCTCCATTTGTGACTGGGGGTGTTTGGGGGACACCTTGTTGCCACCAATCTAATTGGGATAATTCAGTGGAGAGATTCAGGGAAGGGAATTAATGGCAGGGTAAAAAAAACTAACAAATGGATCTGGAGTCACGACAAATTTTCAGTGGAAAAGAGGAGGGGAAAAAGAGAGGAAGTTTTTGTAGGATGAAGGAGTTTTTGGCGAGTCGAAGAACAGATTTTGCACGATTCCGGGCAGAAATATATGCCGAGTGAGTCTCAAAAGTTGGATGGCGACGGTACCTTCTGAAAGACTCCTCTCTATCGTGGATAACATTAGAACAAGTAAAGTTAAATCAAGGTTTTCTCGCATTAGTAGTAGAAATAGAATATGGAATGTACACCTCCATGTCCGAAAGAATCGGCTCCATGATGCGCTCAGCATGCTCAGAAGGTCCCCGGAGCAGTAATCATTCCATGGGAAATCACGGAAGTACTAAGGGCCTCCCTCAGAGGCGCAAAAGTGCCAAAGGCGCCTCCTCTTGGGAGGATCCAAAGGACGAATTGGAATTATGGGATAGGAAACGTATATAAAATTGTGGTCGTAGGAGCCCAAAGGAGAAAAAAGTTTGACGAGTAAAAAGAAGGAGAGGTGAGAAATAAATCCAGAATATCTCCCAGGCGGTCGGGGATGCGAGTAGGGTACAATCCGCTCTAAATCATTCGGGATACACAAGTTGTAAGCTAGTTCACCAGGAATGTCAGTGAAATGGAAGGAAAGCCAAAGGTGGTGGTGAACAGTGGAATCTCCTAAAATGGAGATTTCAGCAAAACGAGAGCGAGAGAGAATGTATTCCACTTTGGAAGTGTAGTAGTCAAAGAATTTTGGATAGTTAGTAGAATTAGGAGAAAGGTAGACAGCGCGGATGTATTTAGTTTGAGATCGGTATGATTTAAAGAAAGAAATTTTATAATCTTTCAACCAGCGCAACTAATCCTGAAGGAGTATTATTTAGGACACTGGTTCCAAACCCGGGGGAAATCTGGCCATCTCTCGGGAGAGAATGCAAACACTGAAAATTATCTGGTCATTTCAACTATTTTTTTTTTTGCTTCAGATCTCTCAGATGCGTAATTGAATAAAATTGAATATACGAATTTCAAAAATAGTACGAAAACTCCTAAGATTTAACATTACGATCAAATAATAATATATTTGGCAAATTTTGTTTACAAAGCAGTTGAAACTAAACATTAATAAGTATTTAACTGAATCTGAAAATGAGGTAAATCGTTTTTTTTTTGTTTTTTTTCTTTTTCGAGCGAGTGGGTATGAGATATAGTTTCAATCAGACTTTTCACGGTGCGCTTCTAAATGAAAGAAACGAACATTCACCGTATAATAATACAGTTTATACGATATATTGTACAGTAAATATAAATCTTAACTTTCCAACCAATTAACCAACCTGTAACCATTTTAACCACCTCTTCCACCTTGGTTGTAACTGGCAGGTACATCAACCGAGTCTTGTTACCAGCCCCATATTTTGGATGTCTCGAATGTGGTGGAAGTGTGTGGAGAGGAGGTTGAGAGAGGCAGAAGGTGGAAGCGACATGTACCAACACGCATTCAGTCTCGAGGAGGATCTGTAGCACCAAACGACGGGTGAACCCAGACAATGAATGCAGGTAAGTAAGTCCACCTGTTGATGATGATGATGAAAATAAATAAATTAATAATAATAATAATAGTGTAGTGGTTTACACAGCGCTGACTACGAATCCATCGGCTCCAGGATCGAGACCCGGTGACGGCAGTTGGCGCGCAGCAAAACCCAGCTGTTCATCGTACCATGCAATAAAAATTGGTACCCTGGGTAGCCTATTGGCTGAGATAGTAGGCTGGTGGTGAAGCGTGGTTCGGATTCCACATTAAACTGTAGGTCTAATGTGGTGATAAGTTTGACCTTCGTCAGAATGAACAATTCGGGTGGAAGCAAAACCAAGATTAATCAAGGTGGTTGTTATAATAATAATAATAATAATAATAATAATAATAATAATAATAATAATAATAATCTCCGTGTAACTCACGATCTACTGTACTTACACCGCAATTTTCCTTTTACGTACCAGGAGGTGGAGTGTTTTGTCTCCGGATGAGATGGCACAAGGTGGCTGCAAGCAACTTCTGGTTGTGGTCATGGTTGTTGCAACACTCCTTCATCAAGCGTATGGTCGCATCTTCGACTCTACTGTAATCCCCATAACTCGAATCACATCCCATCCTCACTGACATTTCACTGCCATGCATTACAGGGTCGCCTGTAACGTCAGTTACTTAAGTGTTTGCAGTGAAGCAAATTTTAGTGAAAACTACATCACTCAAAATGGAAAGGGAGAAAGCAATAAAGTGGAAAAGTAGGAGCGACTGGGATTAGTATGCGAGTGAGATTATTACGCGTCAAATGCATTTATACAGATCACTGAGATGCCTTCAGATAAGCTCAAGTTTGAAACGGGAGGAAATATTTAGTTTTAGGTAACGATGCATTGGTTGATGAATGTATTTCAGTAAGAATCAACTGACCAGTAACTGCTTACCAAGAACTGTAAGAAGCGGTATCCAAAAAACGGATCCTTCCCCAGATCCTAACCAGTCCTTCATGGGCATTTCTGCGCACATAGCAGCCAGGGTTTCGAGGGTATGCACCACCATATTGGTACTGAGAGGTGGCAGAGCATCGTGTATGGGCATGTTATGAGCTCCATCTACGGGCTGTGAGGGTCCCTCTTCTCCTCCTGAGTGGGCACCCATACCAACTACATTTGCTTTTTCAAGGTCCGTTGCGCTCTCGCTCACATTGGGTGTGGTACAACTTTCTACTTGGTGAAGTAACTCCGCTTTACACCATTCTGTTAATACACAAAAATGATAAGTATACAATATGTTTAGAATTAGGAAAAAACACACACATTACAGTATATATATAGTTAGTTAGCTAATATATATAAATAACACATATATATATATACAGTATATATATATATTATATAAAATGGAAAAATTGCCACCAGCAGGGTATGAATACACCCACCACCATTTGAAGAGGTGAGGGCACTAGCCACTATAATACGACGGGATAAAAAGTTAACACAACCTGTCACGCATTTAAACAACCGAATGAACGCACAACGTTTTCGCATCCAAAGGGATTTTACGTGTCGACCCTCCTGCACTCGAGGTAATGACTAGCATTTCATTCAAATTATCTGGTGCAATACTGGTGTCCCATAAATTACAGTCGACCACGCTTCGTTTATGTATGCACATTCTACGGCCTTCGCACAAAACAAGTAAAACCAGTTCGGCGTATACGTATACTTAAGCGTCGGAAATTATTTATACGTTTAATATAAACAAAAAAATACGTAAGCCTCAATATAACTTCATTGAAAGTATTAAAACGATATTACAACTGATAAATGCGCCATGTTGACGTAGCTGCTTCTTTGCCCGGTTAGGTTAACTGCACGCCCTTGATGATTGGTTAGGTTAAGTAGTGATATTTTCGTTTAAACTAACGAAAATATCACGATTTAACCTAACCAATCGTCAAGGGCGTTCAGTTGAGCTAACCGAGCAAAGAAGAAGCTACGTCATCAACATGGCGCATTTGTCAGTTGTAATATCGTTTTAATACTTTTAATGAAGTCATATTGGGGCTTACGTATTTTTTGTTTATATTAAACATATAAATAATTTCTGACGCTAAAGTATACGTATACCCCAGTTCAGTCTAAGTTACGTTTTGTTGTTAGATAGTTAAATGGTTATTCAGCGCATAGGGAGGACTCAAACAAAGCTTTATGTTTTGTTGTAATAGAGGATACAGCAAAAGCCGAGATTTTGGAGGCTGGTCTGCGGACTTGGATAGTGGCTCATGTTATCCATTCACTTATTATTTTGTTATAAACTATAAATATTGTTTGCGCAATAATTACAGAATAATGGTGTGCTACTTCGGTTCATGCCGAACTATATAATGAAAGATAATGTCATTATCATCGAAACGACTTATACACTGCCGCTTTGAATCACTACGCGATTTATGATTTCAAACATATACTGTACAGTAATGTTATTAATGTTTTACCGTCTGCTCTGACATCTTTGAATTTAGACAAACTGAATTACTTTGGATTATTCAAGCAAAAGGATCAGTACTGTAAATCAAGTCATTCGCTCCTCACCCAAAATTCCATGCACAAGCAAGAGAGGAAATCCAGAATCCAACATCAAATGGATTGCGGATGGCGACTGTGCAGCTAAGGCAATGGTTTGCAGGTGGTGTGGAGTGATGGATATGACAGATGGATCTTGAAGAATTAATCTGCCTTCGTTGGATAACCCACAACCTTCTCCACTTTCCTTCATATCATCTGTACATGATGCTCGAATCTCGGCTTCTCGATCTTTCCTACAAAGAAAGAGGAAAGAAAGGTCTTTTACATACAAACTCAGGCCTACATAAACACTACCAAGGTCATAACAACAACATTGCTTAAGATTTACATCACAGCTGTACCTGTCATCCGTTATGGATGTACTGGTGGAGTCAATGACTGTTAAGAATCCCATGAAGAGAAGCAACTGGGTGAATAAGTATGGCTGAACTTTACACAGAGAGCAAATTATGTAATCCAAGCCTTCCTTCACAGCTCCACTTGCCTTTTCACACCAAATGTAAACCTTCCTGTAAATATTTATAAAGTTAAGCAACATCATGTAAAACTGCATCATACAGAAGTAAGCTTTGAGATATTAAACTACTTTTTTAGATCTCAAAAATTTTGCTAGTCTAATGCCAACTATGCCTAACTTTTGAAAAGTGTGTAACAGTGTTTAGACTGTTACACAATAAGTTCAATAAATATCCGACGTGATACGCTATTCTATAAGACCACATTCAGTAACCAAATAAAATTCTCTTTACTTGAACAAAGAATCCGTAATGAGAGACGAAACTACTTCAGAAACATTCCACAGAATGGCAGCAAAACAGTGCAAAATTTCTGGATTGATCGTTCTATGGCTGAACTCAGATTCCGTGGTTTGAGTCCCCTCAACTACTGACTGGTGCTCAACCATTTTTGTGAACCAATCGATTAGCAACCTGACGCCTTCGGATGTGGTGCTCACCATGCACAAAAGGGCTATGGCGGCATCCACTGCGGATGAACCTGCAAAATAATGGAAAATGACTGACTGCACCTCTTAATTCAAATGAAGTGAAAAAGATGAATTTCAGAATATATAAATTTAAGCAAAAGCTCGCATACAAAACACTTCAAATTTCTTTTTGATAACAGGCGAGTAGAAATGAAGGATTTAATAATAATAATAAATAACTTAAATCTCCAATACTGATAAATAACCTACTTTATTTCTCTGTACTTATAATTACAGGACTTTATATTAAAAGGACATTTATTGAATTCAGGATAAATCTTTGTCACCACAACAATTACATAAAATGCAGTCGACCGCGATTCGTTTATACGTGCGCGTTCAACGGCCCTGGCGGAAAGTACCTGGTGCGGAAACTATAAAAAAGTAATATTTCTATGGGAAACAACAAAGGGTTATAGAATAGATACGGATAAAATAATCTTACGCTGATCCACACCCCTCATGGTTTATGTTTCGTACATAAGTGTTAATAAAATACGTTACAAAACATTAATTACGCCTTGAAAGCATTGATGTGATAGCAGGAGTCACTGAACGGAGACAAAGATCGAACCTGCGATTGATGGAATGTGCCACGTGATTTTGATCGGCCAAACGAGATATACGACTCTCACTTATTTCGCATGTGCTGAATTATTGTAGCACTTCAGCCACGGAGTGGAGGGTGAACAATTTAGGGTGGATCGATTTTACATTTTTTTCGATTTCCATATTCTAATAGACAAAAACTTGCGCATGCATGAGAAAATAGCCTCTGCAAAATCTTAGCTAAAGAGGTAATCATCATCTGCCCCCGGCAGAGCGATGAAAATCATATTTTAGTAGTCAAAAACGTATTTTTAAACCCTAGCCTAGAGTCATAAAATTTTGCGTGTGTGTTATTTCATGCCTAAGCAACGATATAAATGCTATGGGAAATATATAAATGCATTATTTAAGACAAAGAGCCGATCTGAAAATATGTATATTATACATATTTTCAGATCGGCTCTGTCTTAAATAATGCATTTATAAGCACACCGGACAAAAAATTAGTCACCCCTAATAGCACCGATAGTAGGAAGTTCAAGGTCACACAGAGGGCGCTGATGTAGCATTGGTAAGTGACAAGTAGCGGTGACGTAGCACACAGGATCAGATCTGTTTCGTGAGGTGGTGAAGAACAAAGTGTGTGTTGGATATAGTCTGCAAAATGGGTCGTGAGGCAGACGTTACTCAGTGGCAAAAAGGAGCCATCGTGTTTGGCAGAGCCCACGGACACAAAATGTCTGAAGTAGCCCAATTTGTTGGTGTGTCAACGCGTACTGTCCAGCGAGTTTACAAAGAGTGGTGTAGTTCGCAATCAACTGACAATCGACGGCGTAACTGTGGCCGGAAAACAATTCTCGACAATAGGGGCCGCCGCCATGTTTCTCGTCTAGTAACCAAATCGTTTTCAAACCAGAGAACAATTGCTCCAAGAAACCAATGAGGTTCTCCAGCGACCAATTTCCGAACGGACATTGCGACGAGAACTGCATGCGATGGACATCTGGAGCAGGGTACCACGGAAGAGGCCGCTGTTAACAGCAAGTCACAAATTGGCACGTTATAAATGGGCTCAGAGGCACAAAAACTGGACTGCGGCAGATTGGAAACGTGTAATTTGGTCCGATGAGTCCCGTTTTTGTTTGTTCTCCAATGATGGGAGGCGACGAGTACATCGCAGGTCCAATGAAGCCTCTAATCCTGAATGCGTCGAAGGTGTTGTTCAGGTTGGAAACAGAAAGTGAAGCGCAGGACTCTGGCGGAACTTCGGGACCGGCTGATGAACGAGTGGCAGCAAATCGATGTTCAGTACATGCACAACCTCGTAGTCTCTCTGCCTCGCCGGATTCGTGCGGTTATCAAGGCCAGAGGCGCCGTCACACGTTATTAGGTACATTCTGAGAGGGATGACTAATTTTTTGTCCGGTGTGCTTATATTTCCCATAGCATTTATATCGTTGCTTAGGCATGAAATAACACACACGCAAAATTTTATGACTCTAGGCTAGTGTTTAAAAATACGTTTTTGACTACTAAAATATGATTTTCATCGCTCTGCCGGGGGCAGATGATGATTACCTATTAAGCTAAGATTTTGCAGAGGCTATTTTCTCATGCATGCGCAAGTTTTTTTCTCTATTAGAATATGGAAATCGAAAAAAATGTAAAATCGATCCACCCTAGACTGAACATGAACCGCGAGTCAAGCGAGACCGAGCAACCTAATTTTAACCGAGGTGGCGGTGGCAGTGAAACACGGGTCTCCATTACAATGTTCCCTTTAATTTTTTTTAGTCCGTGTGCGCAAGAAATTTTCGTTGTGCATACATTTAGATTCATGGTGAAAAATTGTGCAAACTTTTCTGAGCGCTATTACCTTCAAAATTAAATATATATAAATATTAAATACCGGTACTTAATAAATATTATTTCCATAAGGCGATAAGCTTGATCATTACGGTACTATTAAATGGATATTAAAAAAAACTGTTTACAATATTATATATTCTTAAAAAATAAAACACTATCCATTCTAAAAATATGAATAAAATAAAAAAAAGTGAAATAAAATTCAACAAAATAAAGAAATAAAATAAAAATAACTAATTGAAAATGACTATTTTAGTTACCATTTCTCAAAACAATTTTTAGCATTTAGCAATTTAAAATAGACTATCAAGATTAATACATGATTTTGTCCATTCACAAAATAGGAATAAAATAAAAAAATAATTTTATTTTTTATGAATTATGAGATAATTACTATTCGTTTTTATGCAAAAATAAGAAAAAGAAGGTTTATATTCAATGCGTTAATGTATAAAAGAAAAAAATGCAAATACATAGAGTAAAAAATCCATAGTGCGTAATTGCGCGGCGTCGGCGAAGTCTGGCGGAAGGGGTTAATACTTAAAAGAGCGACTATAGAGGATGTTGATGCAAATGGTCAGACCTTGTGTGACGGTATATTTTTTAAAGTAATTATCAGGTCATCCCATAAATAATGTCATTTTTTCAGATCGGAATTTGAAAGACAAAAAATACTCAACTGAAACTTTTTAATCTAGTACATATTTTCCATCGGAATCAATGAGACACTGCCAACGTCCTACAAGCTTTTCAATGCCATGTTTATAAAATTCAGGCGGTTTTGAGGCAAAAAACGTACAAAGACTGGTGTGCAGGTCATCTAAAGAAGTATACTGTTTCTCGTCAAGATAGTTTTGCAGACTCCTGAAGAGATGATAATCTGAAGGTGCAAGGTCTGGAGAATATGGAGGATGTGGAAGGTTTTCCCACCCAAGCTCCTCAATTTTTGCAGAAGTGAACCGTGTGGTATGAGGACGTGCGTTGTCGTGGTGGAACACGATTCCTTTCCGATTAACCAAAGAAGGTGTCTTTTCTTTTAGTGCAGTGTTCAATCGATCCAGTTGTTGACAGTAGACTTGAGCGGTGATTGTTTGGTTGTGTGGTAAGGTTTCAGTGTATTACACCACCTTTATCCCACCAAACACTAAGCAACACCTTTCGAGGGTGAAGATTTAGTTTTGGCTGTCGTGTCGCTGGTTCTCAGGCACAAACCCACTGTCGACGGCGCTTAACATTCTGGTACAGTATCCACTTTTCATCACCAGTCATTAAACGGTGCAAAAACGGATCTCGGAGTTCACGGGAATGAAGAGCTGTGCTAATGTTTACCCGCACCCTCAGATTGTCGACCGACAATTCATGTGGCACCCATTTTCCTAACTTAGGCACTTTCCCGAGTTGTTGCAAATGTCGATGGATGGTGGACGGGGATGAATTGAGTTTCTGGGCCAATTCTTCGACAGTTGTTGAACAGTCTTCTTCAAGTGCGGCTAACAGCAGGTCATCATCAAACTCAGCAGGGCGTCCAGAGCGTGCTGCATCTGTCAAACAGCAGTCACCATTCCTAAACTTTTGAAACCATCTTTGACATTTCCTCACATGCAGAATATCGTTGCCATAAACGTCCTGAATGTTTCGCGTTGCTTCAGTAGCACTATTCCCTTTTTTGAACTCGTAAAGCATTATATGCCTGATATGCTCCTGATACCGCCATGTTTATGAGGGGTTCACAAAGCAAAACACACGTCTTCACTGGTCAAGGTCTGTAAAGTATGTAGGGAAACACGATAGATCTCCTCTTAGATATAACCTTCGGAAAATTTATGCTTAATTAAACTGAGTAGGACTAGTTTAAACTTAATCTATCGTAAAAAACGACATTACTTATGGGATGACCTGATACTTCATTTACTGTCGTGACTCATGATACGCTTGAGCCTGTGGGCATTTTATTTTTCTGTGTGCGCGGGTTTCACAACGCGTGTGCGCGCGCACAGGGGTCCTGACCAACATACTCCAAAAGAAAGTTTATGCTCCCCCCCGTACCACTAGCATACTCCCTCCTATTTTTGGCTCCACCCCAAAAATGAAAATAGTCTCATAAATGAAAATGGAGACCATTTAGAGCATCTTCTCATAGAGATAACCCCCCCTAAAATTGCATAATATATCACGTGTGCAATTTTCAGGCAATTACCTCAAAAATTTGGATTTCTCAAAATTTTCACCACGCATATTTTCTCAAAATATTTGCTATATCAGAAAATTGATTACACAAACATCGTTTATGTGTAATCCATTTACTGAGCTGTGTGTTGAATTTCAAATTCAATACCAATAAATTTCATGTTCTAATTATCATATATTTTTACAGGAATTATAAGAATTTATGCTCTTTAGATTCACTTATGATCCATGCATGATTCTATAAAAGCTGGATTTTTAATTTTTTAAAAAGGTTGAAAAAATGTCAACCAGAAACAAATCTTCGAATGCAGCTTTTGGTTTTGCCACTGAATTCCGCCGATCAATGATTCCTACAAAGGCAGACGACGTCAGACACTATTTTTTCATTCAAAAGAGAAAAAAAAATCAAGTCAAGGGGATCAGCAACTACGAACGATTGCTACAATATAGTTACCAAAGATCTTCAAGATATTTGGGCCATGTTCTCTTTCCCTGTCATTTAAGAAAGATCTATTTCTTCTGCAGTGGAAAGATTAATCAGATCAGCTCTTTCCTTGAACAAGGTTCCTCTACGTCAAAGGAATGAAAATTTTGCTAAAAAACTTGCTTCATATGATGAAATGTTTGACATTTGTACTTGCAAATGTTATGGTAAAGGAATAGAAAGGCCGTTTTGTCGATGCGAGGTAAAAATCCCAATGGTAGAGTGGGAGTCATTTGTAGGCCAAAAGCAAAGAATAAATCAATTAGGGCCATTTGATCGTGAAGCTGCCGCTGTCCAGAGACGATCCCTCTCAAGAGCAAGAGAAGAACAAGAGAGGAACAAAGGTCACAAGTGGAAATGGCAGAGGCTATGGAAGTTGTACCATCTTCTTCAGTAGATGACTTTAGCGAAGATATAGAAGACAGTGACAATGAGCTAGAATTCGTGCCCGATGTGGAATTGATTGAAAATGATCAAAATAGGTATTCATACAATGAATTACTATTGGTGGCAGACCGTTACCGTGTGAGTTCGAGAGCTACAGCAGCTATTGTTAATGCTGCATTGAAGGATATGGGAATAATCGATCAATCTAACATGCTTGATAGGAAGAAAATAGAGAGAATTCGTGTAGGCAAGAAAAATATTATTAGATCTAGATGTGAAAATGTAAATATTGAATGTATAGGGTTTGATGGAAGAAAGGATGATACGTTAACCAAGCATGGAAAAGAGAGAACAACAACATTATGTGCTGATCAAAGACCCTGACGCAGGAAATGCTCGGTGTATAGCTGATGAAATTATAACGTTCTCAATTGATTCAGCGAGCATCGACACTCTCAATGCTCTGCTATACGACGGTACTGCTGTCAATAGTGGTAGAATTGCTGGTACCATAAAATTGATTGAAATTTTTTTTGCATATATCAGTTCAATGGTTCGTGTCTCTTTTACACATGAATGAACTCCTCTTCAGACACATATTTGAAACCATAGACGGAAAAACATCATGGCCAAATACCTTTAAAGGTTCAACTGGAGCAAAATTGAAATGTGATTTAACCATTTTAGACTTAGTGGCATTTTCACCAGTTCAGGGCAACGTCCAAGATATACCACCGAATGTCGTGAAAGAGTTGAGCAGTGATCAAAAGTATCTCTATGATATGTGCCTAGCAGTGCAATCTGGATGGGTATCTGAAAGTCTAGCCCGCAGGTCTCCAGGTGCCATTCATCATGCTCGCTGGATTACACCGGTCTGCATGAAAATCGATTTCTTTATTTTGAGTTGTGATTCTGAAGCAGTTCGTTGCGCTGAATTAAAAAATGCTACCAGTTTTTCTCTATCACCCACAGTTTTAAAGTTATTAGCAAAACAATTTTGGGGCGTTTTGTAATTTTTTTACCTTTTTTATCTAATTAATTTCGTTTTTTCATATTTTTCAGATAGATAGTTCTAACATTACGTCTTTAAAATTTTAATAATGGCTTCTAGAGGATGTACCCATAGTCCAGACATATTTTGTTATATTTGTGGTCGGTATGTTGTTGTAAAACAAAGGACAAATGTAACGACCTTCATTAAGAGAGCTTATCATGCTTATTTTGGAATTAAATTAAGAGATCAAGACAAAAGTTGGGCTCCACACAAGGTTTGTCTTACGTGTGTTGCGGCACTAAGGAATTGGAGCAAAGGTAAAAAGAAACGTTTGCCATTTGGGATCCCTATGGTATGGCGCGAGCCGAGAAACCATACCGACGACTGCTACTTCTGTTCTTGCAATGTTAAAGGTTACAATGCAAAGAATAAAGAGAGCTTTCAATACCCAAGTCTTCCATCTGCAATAAGGCCGGTACCCCATGGTCCAGAAGTTCCTATTCCCCGCCCACCCGAGAGTCTGGATCAATACAATTCAGATTCTGATTCAGCTTCAAATCCAGACAATGATGATGTTTATGAACAGCCAACAGCTGACCGAGATCCTCCTAAACCATTAACCCAAGCCGAACTAAATGACTTAGTCAGGGATTTGAATCTGCCTAAGGACTCTGCAGAACTTTTGGGGTCTAGATTGCCTTTTTTCGAAGATGATGGTCCCTTGGTATTTTGCAAGGACATCACAGGATTAGTGTGCAAGCTAGGCATCGAATACCAATCCAGTGACTGGAGGTTGTTTATAGATTCCTCTAAAACCAGTCTAAAAGGAGTGTTACTGCACAACGGTAACAAATATGCATCAATCCCAGTGGCCCATTCTACTCATTTAAAAGAGACCTATGATAACATGAAACTGCTTCTGGAAAAAATTCAGTATCAAAATCACAGATGGATATTGTGTGGGGATCTCAAAGTCCTTTGCATGTTACTTGGGCAGCAATCAGGATACACTAAGATGCCATGTTTCATCTGCGAATGGGATAGTCGAGCACGTGACCAGCACTGGAAGAGGAAAACTTGGCCTCCTAGAGAGAATCTTACCCCAGGATCAAAGAACATTTTACATGAACATCTAGTTGAACCAAATAAAATCCTCTTACCACCCTTGCACATTAAGTTAGGCTTGATGAAGCAGTATGTCAAAGCATTGAATAGAGAAGGCGAGTGTTTGAAGTACATTTGTTCAAAATATCCAGAGATTAGCTACGAGAAAATAAAAGAAGGTGTTTTTATAGGTCCTCAGATTAGAAAGTTATTGACAGACGATCATTTCCTGAACACAATGACCAATAAAGAAAAAGAAGCATGGCTTGGTTTCAAAGATGATGTTGAAAACTTCTTGGGAAACTACGAAAGCCAAAATTATGAAAGACTGGTGGAAAATATGCTTAAAAAGTTTTGCGCCTTAGGCTGCAACATGAGCCTGAAAGTTCACTTCTTATTTTCGCATCTTGACCGTTTTCCCGAAAATCTCGGAGATGTCAGTGAGGAGCAAGGGGAACGATTTCACCAGGACATCAAAACCATGGAAAGAAGATATCAAGGAAGATGGCATACAAATATGATGGCGGATTACTGCTGGTGTCTGCAACAAGATCAGCCTAACGCACAGCATAAGAAAACATCAAAGCAGCACCGGTTTAGCCGTCATTAGTCAGATCTACCTTCGTAGTCTTAAGTCTTTGGAATAAGTCCTGAAATGTTTGCAAGTAAAGAAGGTAAATATATTTTGTTTCTTTCTTTCAGTTATTTTTTTTTATTCTTTCATAAACAAGCAATATGCTTGTCCAAGAGCTAGGAGCTATTTAATTCTGCTTTAATTAGGTTTTACTCTATCACCTAAAGATTTCGTGCTACAAGGGGTGTTGTAATACCTCATCTGTCCCCAAATGTTAACCACCCATTGATGGGAGGGGAGAGAGTATTTTGCTGGGAACGGGACTGGTTGTTATATATATTTATCCTACATTATTATGTAAGCGTTACTGTAGTCTACAACAAAATTTATGGTTTAGCATGTGCAATCCAATGTTGGTCTCGATAAGATGGTTCACATTTGGGGATAAATGGGGGATTTATGACACCCTGTAGTAAGAAAACCATACGTGATAGGGAAAAACTAACTATTTTTGAGATCAGCGCACTCAAATTATATAGAATCACCAACTAGTTTGTAAAAATCGATCGACAAGTTTTCAAATGTGTACTGGTGTTACCCGAGCAAACCGGATTCTTCGTTTATATGTATATGTTTTGTGTAATAAATGGTACAATAGACTAATTGTCTTCTTTTCAGACAAATATACTAGGCCTATATGAGGTTTATGAATTGGTCTCCTAGGCAATCAGTACTCCAAACTAAAGTTTATGCCACCCTTTTCTATATACTGACAACACTTTTTGGGGATGCGGCAATTTTTCAACGATTTGAAATTTCTTGGATAATTGCCTGAAAATTGCACGAGGTATATTATGCAATTTCAAGGGGAGGTCATCTCTATAAAAAAATGCTCTAAATGATCTCCATTTTGATTTCATACTATTTTTAATTTGTGGGCGGAGCCAAAAATAAGAGGGAGTATGCTAGTGGTACGGAGGGGAGCATAAACTTTCTTTTGGTGTATGTTGGTCAGGATATCATTTCGTAAACCCCACATAGTGCCCATCTAAAAAAAAAATTTTTGACTAGATTTCGACCCGGCCTAGCGCACACCTTAGAGGGAACATTGGATTCTCCAACCAACCAAGCCATAGGAGCTCTGCTGTTAATCAAATCCCTGTAAAATTTGCCCCACGTGAATGATGTGGAACCTCGATTACTAGCACTGCTATGCCCAATTTTGTCGAGTATTCTATACCTTGTGTATCCGATTTGAAGGATAACCAAAATCATAAAATTCAGCATTAAACCTATGATAATTTTTGAAGTGAGTAAGAACATTCCGACTTCAATTATAACGATTACAATTTAAAATGAAATTCACAATTTACTTTACATAATGCACAAAATGAAGATTAATTAAAACTGATACCTTTGAAAAACTTGCAGAAAAAACTAAGCAATACTCGGAGCGATACAGAAATTATTATTAACTGATGTGAATTTAATGAAGTATTGAAAGATTTTTACCTCTATGTCACTGGATGTTAACTCTGTCACTAGATGAGCAAAATAATTTTCTAAATTATGAATTCCTCCCCTCCCCGTTTACCCTCGATTGTGAACACTGAATAAAACCAGAATCTTTATAATTATAAATTCGTCACAATATGACTGGTTTTGGGAAAGGGAGAAGGCAATGAAATGGGAGACTCGGAGCTAAGTGGGATTCGAACCCGCATTGCGTGGTTTCGGAGTAAATGGTTCGTTCGAGCGAGACTAATATTTACAGTTTGAACAAGCTTCCTCAACTTTACGGAAATGAATGCCTTTTCCCGCTCCATCTTATTTCTGCGCGATTATTATTATTATTACACTAAAAATACATTCATGACTGGTTTTATCAATGGCAAAAACGAGCGTAATTCTGATTCTGGAAATTGTGTCCCGTTCTACGAGCCTATCACTCCAGTAATCCTAATGAATCAAAACTTTCGCTTGGTTATTAGGCCACTGCCATTCTACACTGGTACACATTTTTAACAAACTGTACTGCCTTATCGTAAGAAACTAAAGGTTATTAAAAGCACAATATTTTGCTCGAGTAATGCATTAAAAACGTTTTGCAAAGCTAAAACAGGAGAAATTAAATGTTCGTTACCTCGAACTTAAAATTCAAGCTAAATATTTGCTCACTAATAAAACACGAGCGAAAATTTCAAAAAGCTCCAAAATATTCTAAAATCTTAATACAGTTAAAATGTTACAGTGCACGAGTACGTGAACGTTGGCCAATTATGTTAAATGAACATTCAAACGTAACACCGATTACCTGTTGGTTGCATCATCAGTGGGTGGTTGAATAAACATTTCACCAAAGTATGTAATAGTTCTTGATTGTAGCTAACCAGCGCTAAGGTTGTATTTTCAATCAGGGTGGAAGAAAGTGTGTGGATGAGCTGGCAGTTATTGTTTGTCAGAGTTTCGGTCAAGCTGTCTAACGTCGGTGCAGAATGTGGATTATTCGGCTGTGTAGAGGATGTGGCTAAAAGCGTAACCATAGCCTCCATCACCCCCTGCACTCGACCGCCAGATTCCAACATTAAATTGAAACCACCAGTCACGTCAAACATACAGTGATCCACCAATCTTAACCACCAGTAACTGAAATAGGGTTATATTTCAGTCAATTTCAAAACAACAAAAATATATTCATATACATTATCTCCATGAGATGGAGACACACCATTGGAATTATATTTCAAGCCATTCATTTTTCTTCAACAATGCCACATCTATCTTACCTCCTCCTAAATTTATAAACGCCAAAACTATCTTTAAAATTCTTAAAATTTAAAAACTTTCAATTTGTCTTATTTACATGGTACCTCATCAAAGCGTTATTACTCTTCCTCACCTCGATTTCTGTAGGCCCTGATCCCATATTGCATCTCGGGGTATTCCTCTGCTTTTGAATGTGGTCGTTCCAAGTAACTTCAAATGGGATAATCCCAGCGTAGATTGATCTCTAGGACGATGAAGACGAATAACAATCACGGATGCCACAACAGGGTGTTTCAGAACCACATGAATACAGGTCAAACCAGCCGTGCACACCAAACCAGTTACTGGTATTAAACAACCCCCTTCAATACCAGTCTCAAGGGAAATACCGGATGGACACACTGCAATTAAAAATGGTGAGTGATTCAATACTTAGAATTATTACCCAAGTTACACGATACCAAAGACCCGAGGATCCATTCTAAAAGATAGCCCAATAAGGAAGTAAAGCAGGAGCGGAGTCCTTGAAAATTGTTACATATATTTACATTTAATACAACGGGGGATACGTTAAGTATACGTATATGACGCGTTCGGTGGAGAAGGGGCGAACGCAACATTTTCGAATTATGCCACAAAATGCAGTTAAAGTTTGTAAACTTTAAACCTTTGTATTTTTCCGGTTTATTGAAATGTTGTATGAATTTGAACACATATTTGAGTAAAATATTGGTGTGTAATATGTCGATATAATAAAACGCCAAGAAATTTTACAATATTATTTATTGATAGCTTCTGATGTTAACTGATGTAATCCATTATTTGGTCCTCTTCGTCGAATGTTGTATTACCTGCTTCAACTGTTTCGGTTTCTTCCAGTTCCTTTAACAATCTTGTATAATAGTTCACTGCAGTTGCAGGCATTAGGTCTGATAATTCTTTGAGATCTTTTATTTTTTCCTTAGTTATTGGCAGCAATTGGGAATACTTTGGTTGCAGTGTCTGCTGGGCTAGATTGAATAAACTGACACTGTAGGATTTTTTCCCTTTCTGCAGTCTGACGGGATGGCTATTATCTGGGGTTGTGCGGTATGCAGTAGATATTACGTAGCCTTCTTTGTGTTGAAAGTCAAATATTAACTTTCTTGCATCTGTAAATTTAGTAGTTGTTGATTTCCTAATGACAATGCACGTTTTTAAAAAAGGACGTCAAAATCGAGAAAATCAGCCTGTTTCATTTCTACAACTAGGAAGCGCTGCGAAACGGCTGTAGTTATGGCCGTAACAATCTTTTTTGTTGTAAATAATATTGCTGTAATTATTTTTTATATTTTGTTCAATTTGGCCAAATTGAGCATCACAGGGCATTGTCGAGTGACCAGAAAGTAGATAGATGTGTTCAATGTGAAGCAATGATGCGGAGTGAATTTCTCTGAGATACATTAAAACCTAAATTTTACCGTGAAAGAGTGCAGACTAACATCTAATTTTTTGCATAGGTAAAGCAAAGGTTTTAAAGGATAATTATACGACAAAAAACTCATTTTTCGAATTTTGTGGCGTTTGCCCCTTCTCCACCGAACGCGTCATATACACTCGTATACCACACACCGAATATGTAACGTGTTCTCAAAAGACTGCCATACTCCTTATAGTCCGTGAGCCAAACCCCAAATTTTAGCCAATCGGTACCACTAAGGCGAACCAGATGAAACCATGCTTTTTGGAAAGCTTATAATCTGTAGTTTCCAAATATGCATGCTGGACATCTGTATCTGTTAGCGTTTTAGTGTAAATCTTCATCAAACATAGGTGCCCAATATTTCAATATTGGGCGCAAACTTAAAATGCCGATAAAACAAAGCTACTTTTTGAAATATCCAGCAAGCATTTTTATCATCTACCTAGCATCCTTCATCATTGCTATGAGGGACGTTTGATTCTCCCAAGTGGTACGCATCAACCCTTCTGGCCCACGGACTATTAATTTATAAAATTTCGATAGAAGACTAGAAAACTGTTTAAAAACTCACCAAAACTAAATCCCGACACACCGCTAAAAGACTAGGTGTGGCCCCTTTCATCACCACCACCTCCCCTACTCACGTCAGAGGAGGAAAGTACGAAATAATAGCCACGGTCAATTCCCCGAGGGAGAAAGGAAGACATCGGAAGTCAGCTGGGCTGTATCCATTTAGTTGCTTCTCGTATCATTTACCCCTTCTTACCCTCTTAGAATAGCGAATTACTTTAACAAAACATCTAATATATAAAGTACTCTTTTGATGGAACCCATCCCTCTACTCGTTCATATCTTTACTTACTTCCTAATGACATTGTGTGAGGTTGGAGCTGAACTTCATGTAAAAGAATCGGGCATGGCAAGGTCAAATTCAGGTCAACCCAATTTTCTTCTGGGTAAAAATGATACGACCATGGCGGACTCTATGATGAAAAATAAGAAAAAGATGTTAGTTACTGATGATAATAATATTTAGACGATGATCGCGTTAACAGTGGAATAACAATGCTCTACTTACCTTGTGTCTAAGTAATTCAGGTTTGTTTAAAAACAATTTACATTAGTGGGACTCGAACCCGTTCTCGAGACAACCATGAATGAGTGACTGGCGAAATTCGTGTAAATATTTAACAAACGCAAAAGCAAATAAATTATAAAAATAATTATGTAGAACATTTACCGAGAGAAAGTCACCTATCATACAAGGAACAAATACTCCACGACAATGCGTTTCCTACTTTCCTTTCAGCCAGTGCTCGTAGCTCAGGGGGTAATACCAGTGCCCTACAAGCGAAGTGAAGATACTGAAGTTTGGGGGTTCCACCTCGATGGTACTGGTGGTAATAATCCAGTTAGCGCAATGGGCCCCACTGATCTGGTTTGAGTACCGTGCCGGTTTCTGGCCTTCCTCACTAATTTTCACTTCGTTTTAAACCAGGGTTGTGGAGTCGGAGTCGTGGAGTCGGAGTCGGAGTCGTGGAGTCGCACGTTTCAGGGCGGAGTCGGAGTCGGTAAAAAACTTCCGACTCCGACTCCAATTTCTGTCCTGTGTCACCCTTAATTTCTAAATCCTAAATACTAACATTTAGGTTATTTAGTTTTTTTGGTCAATAAACCTTATTCATTGATAGCCCCTAGATTAAGTTTTTTTAATATTTTTTTTTTACATTTTCAGAATATACAATTAATATTTATTTAAATATAAAATATAAAATATAAAATTTCACACAAATTGAGTGGCCTGCTGAAGTCGGCCAATTATATGCTGCAACGCGTGCAACTCCTTCACTTCACAGTACGTACTTATCATACAATGCGCACTAACCTTAGTTCTTTGGAAGAACTGGGTTGACTTAACCAAAGCATCTGCGGGTCTAGCGGTCGGATTGCTAGAGGTTACAACTGCCAAGGGAGCAAAATTGTACAACCCTTTTGGATTGTTACTTTCAACAGTGGAAGGCGATCCTGTAGAGGGGTCTATCCTCTTGTGGGAAGTTGCACTCATGGTGAAGTGGGGCAGAGGGGGTGATAAGTGGTTCATGACAGACGATATAAGCCCGGTCTGGGGACCGCCAAAAGTACCCACACTCTTCACTAAGTTTTCCCACATCAACTGCCGAAGATAAGAATAAATGAATATGGCAAACATTATCAGGACGTTTCAAAGCCAATGGTAGGCCTATAATGGGAAAGCATTCTAATAATTCTGAATATTTTGAAAACTTTTCAATTTTTTCACAAAGTAACATTACGGACATTACTGTAGGATTTAATAACAACAACAACGTTTTAGGTTGTTTAGCCTCCTTCGTAACTTCCTTCTGAAATCATATGACGGAAGGGACCTTTCGTGAGATCCAAACCATTATTACTCTACCAAATTTCAAGTCCGAGCGGAGACTCGAACCTAAGACCTTTAAATTAACAGTTCTGGGGTTTACCACTATGCTATCTAGAGAAATACATTCGACTCATCAACTGTACTTGCTAGTACCCTTGAAACACAGCCCTTTAACGCATAGTGTTCACTAATGATTTCAGTCAGTCTTATGGGGGAGTACCTTGAAATAAAAGGTTACATTCGTATTATTATTGTTCCACAATGGCTACCATGCCAGTGTGATTTGGGGCATAATGACGACACTTTTTGTTTTGTCTAAAATATATTATCAACGCCACAAAGGGCCCATTCTCCAAATGATATAAAAATGGGCATTTTAACAATATATTTAATACCTCTGTTCCATTCATAGCAGCAAATTTGGTTAATAAAGTTTCACAATCTAACACTTTAGTGTAGAAAGAGTAGAGAGCCTCTGAAAACACTGGCTGACATATGAAGTTACCTGAAAAGAAAGAAAAAGTATCAAACACACGCGTATAAGTTAAAAATCCCAATTAAAAGTAAAGGATAAAGTAAAGGAGCCGAGGAACTCTACTCTTCGTTCAGGTGAGAAAAAAGATTAAAATGAAAAATGTTAAAGGGAGAGAACAGTACAAACATCGCGTGATTGGGAGATGAAAAAAGTGCAGAAAAGATTAAAAAAGTGTTTTGAGCTAAAATTTTATTTAAAAGTGGATCAGTGTAAAAACTACTATCATTGTTGAAATTATCAATATTTTCAATTACAAAGTATTCAGTCAATTTTATCTTTTATAAGTAACTGATGGGCCAAATTAATATTGATTGAATGATCTGAAAAAGTCCTATGCTGATGCAACATTGAATTAGGGTTGCCGATTTTAAGGCTGCATTTATGTTTAATAATAATTTCTGTCAGCAAAATTATTAGTTTCTCCAATATAAACCTTGTGACAGTTTCCACGCAGAATTTTATAAACTCCAGCATTATCAGAGACAAACCCGGACTTGTCGTTACGAAGGAAATTTCTTGTAGTACAATTTATCTTAGTAGTAATAATAATAATAATAATAATAATAATAATAATAATAATAATAATAATAATAATAAATGAGATAGTGGAATTACTTGAATACTCTTGTCAAATTGCATTTAGTGGGTAAAATTAAAGTACTTTTTTTTAGAGGTATTTGTGGAACACGACTGTAAAATCTTCCACAAATTCCTTGAGAACAAAAAGCACTTTAATTTTACCCACTAAAAAAAAAAAAAGGCACGCACTACTCACTCGGTCTGATGTATCGCAGTATAGCTGCCAATAAAAGGTCATTATCAGTGGCTTTCTGATTCAGTGTTAGCAGCAGTTGGTACAATGCATCCGATAACGTTTTGCCGATACCCAAAGTTTCCGATACATCTCCGCTAACCATATCAATTAAATTCATCGGCACTGCTGAATTACATTCGCAAGATCTTAAGGAATGTAGAAGCAACTGCATAGTTTCGTTGTTTTGTAGAACTGTTTAGTAAGAAAAAGCAAAGATAATAGGTTTTTATCGTTGTTGTTATTGCTTATAAAGCTTAGCTGGCAACCTGACACAATCGAAAAGAAAATGGAATATTTTACGTGGTGGCAAGGAAGCTACCGACTTTAGAATGGTAGCTGAACGAACGGGATGTGGAGAGTAAATAGAACACACTTGTCTATGTAACTAATTAGAAAGGTCATACTTTTCTATTCTTTTTAAAATCATGCTCTTCCACGTGTCACAGAATTCACCTCTCAGATAATAAAAGTAACGAGATGACAAAATAGAATAATGCTTTTCACTGTCTCATTCCATTCTATTTATAGTCCAGAAATGAAAATTATACAATAGACTCGAATACGACTCATTTTTAAGCTAATAAAATATGACCTCGGGTAATATTCGGGAAAGGACCCAGTCACATCCGGTTACAACAATAACATATCCTGAATCTTCATTAAAAATTACCCAGGAGAAGTATCATCTTAGTATGTTGTGCAGATTGATTTAATATTAATTTCATAACAAGGCTGGCGTTTTTATTTGGGTAAGACTCGTTTAAGACGGTACCATAACCGAAAATATTTTGCACGCTACCTCTTTCTCTGCACGCATAGCGCCGACTCGAAAAGACTGCACCATTTCCTTAAGGCGATTGCCGATTTGTACCCTCCAAAATAAGGTATGTAAACGAATAATAGGTTAGGTTCGGTTTTATAGTAATAAACACCACAATACATTTTTCTGGTTGTATTTGATGTGCTTTATTCAAATCTGACCTTCAATTCTTGAACAATTGAACACAACTTATGAAAACTCGATTGTTTCAACTTCATTTTGATTCATTTGAGAAAAAAATAAAAAAATAAAAAAATAATGGAGGTCAGATTTGAACAAAGCACATCAAATACTACCAGAAAAATGTATTGTGTTCGAACTGCGCCGGGTCCTTTGCCGAATAATTACCCTGACCTAGCCGGGTATAATGGTGTCTAAATGGAGGAATGCTCTCAAACGGGGAAAGACCAAGGTAAACTTATTACCAGAATCAGCAATGTAGACCATTTTGTTTGACTGATCATGAAAACACTTTCTATTCGGGTGGCTAGACCCCCTTCCCCTCGCACCATCAGGGGTGGTTCTGGAGTTGGCACCAGTGGCGCTAATATCTTCATCTCCTTGCGGTCCACCCGGGGTAGGGTTCATGGCCTTGTGTTCATCTGTTTGGCTCGTGTGGCCCGATGTTAGTCCGAGTTGTTTCTGCTCCAATTTAATGGAGTCAGTGAGGCACCGTTGGTGGTACACGCTACTGTCCGCGGGTGACGACGTTACCTGGGTACCACAAGGTACACTGGTACCACTACCTCCCTGGAAGTCAAGATTTGTAATGGGTAAATGTATAGGTTGTAATCTGGTACCTACTCATATTCACTATTGTTAGTATTGCGAATATGTTAAAGTTGATTCCAAATGGGAAATACTGACATTAAATATCGAGAGGATGGCAACGTCTACAGCATCTTCCTCATCTCTCTTCGAATTCTAGTGTTCACAAACTGACCTTACATACATAAATACATATATATATTTCTCATACCTTGACTGGTTCTAACGGTATTTCTACTAGTTTCTTTGCCAGGTTGAGCAAGGCACAAAGTATTATCCTCCTGGTGGGGATAGGCCCTTGCCGTCCATCTCCGCCGAGTACAGAGGCAAAGATTCCTCCTAGAACTGAAGAATTCTGTTCAGGAGACCCAGGCAAGACCTCTTGGTTGGAACAGAGGAAACCATTGACTACAGAGGCTGTTAAAAAAGATTCAAGAAATTAACACTTTCATTAAAAGATGGACAAAAATATCATTAAAATTACGCAGATTCTGACAATATTCACCTATGTTGAGAAATTGTAATTCACCCAATATTAACAATTTAAGCACAATTCGCTTATTTAACTAGGGGCCTGTAACAAATTTAATACGAGTTTAAACTCATTTATATACGTACACACAGTTTTATAAACACGTGAAATATTAAATAATGTATACTCAAGAAAAATGAAAAGCGAATCCCAAAATCTTTCGCGTATTTAACAGTACACCTCATCGAGGAATGAAAAGAAAAGAAACCAAAGATATATACCTCAGTACAGCGTAAAGAAAATAGTTGGGAGGGATTAGCAAAAATTAACAAGTACTAATTAGGGTATTATTATAGTATTACACCCGTCTAACGTCCAGCAATTATTATATGTTCATTAAGTAGATTTTTTAATTCTAAGACACTTTCCTTCTATAGCGTTTCCGTCGCAAATGCTTCGTTTTCGAGATATAAACATTTTTTTGGTGTGTATCTAGTGTGTGTTCGTACGTTCGTTTGTGTGTTCATTACATGTCTGCCCAATCACTGCGCTCCATCCATTTCGAATTTGAATTACTTTCGTACCGGAATAGAACACTCATTCCACTCATTCAGAAGTACATTAGGCCTGGCTCTGTGATTTATAGTGATTCCTGGGCTGCCTACAAGACTAAGTGATTTAGGTTAGGATAGGTTAGGTTAATTTTGAAGGTGAAATTTATGTTTTTCCTATGGTTTTTGGTGTGTTTTAAACGAATCTGACCTTCAAAACCGTCGGAAATGACTCGTTTTCGATTGCCGGCTGGGGGGCTATCTCAAAAACGAGTCATTTCCGACGGTTTTGAAGGTCAGATTCGTTCAAAGCACATCAAAAACCATAGGAAAAACATAAATTTCACCTCCAAAGGGAGACGGGTGTAATACTATAAATTTACCCTAATTAGAAGCAAAAGGTGTTTTAACAAAATGTGGTCCATTTTATACTTCCCCAAACTTTCAGTGAAATTTATAAAGCATATGAATTAGTACCCGTTAATTTTTTTGCTTATCGCTTCTAACTAGTTTCTTTACGCTGTACCGATATATATATTTTGGGCTTCTTGCTTTTTCTCTTCATTCCCTGATGAGGTATGCTGTTGAATATACAAAAGGCCTTGGAATCGCTTTTCATTTTTCCTTTGTGTTTCGGTGTGTGTGTGTGTGTGTGTTTCGGTGTGTGTGTGTTTCGGTGTGTGTGTGTGTTTCGGTGTGTGTGTGTGTATATATATATATATATATATATATATATATAATATATATATAATATATATACACACGGTGAACCAAAAGTAGGTGGACAGTAGGTTGAATACGGTTTGTGTTATTATATTATAACTATGGTGTTCATTATAACTATGGTGTTTGTGTTTTATTATATTAAATATTATAACTAAATTTATTTAAATTTTATTTTGTATTATAGTATACAAAAAAATTAAATATGTATTCTCAAAATAAACGTTATCATTTACTGTCCACCTACATTTGGTTCACCCTATATATATATATATATATATATATATATATATATATATATATATATTATACAGGGTGTTTATAAAGTCCCTATCTATTTCAATGAAAACGTAGCAAAAAGAATAAAATTCAATAACAATATAATAGAAGGCATACATTTAATGAATACTTAAGCATATGATTCTACACGAGCACCATCAGTATCTCTACAGAGTTCGAATCTGTCAGCAGCACTGCGGAACGCATTTTGGAGCATGACGGGGGTTATTTTATTAACTGCTGTTACGATACGAGCACGTAAATGTCCCAGCTTCATTCAGATGGCATTTTAAACACCGTCGTCTTTCAACAAGATGGGGCATCTTGTTCGGGAGTACCTAAATCGATGGATTGGACGTGGAGGAAACAGGCCCTGGGCGGCTCGATCTCCTGACCTAACGCCCTTGGATTTCTTTGCATGGGGCTTTATCAAATCAAACGTCAATCAAACGAGGGTTACAGATCTGCAAGATTTACGTACTCGTATCATAACAGCAGTTAAAAAAAAATACCCCCCGTCATGCTCCAAAATGGGTTTGCATTATATATATATATATATATATGCTGAAAACCCACAACGAAAAAGAAAAACGATTCCAAGACCTTTTGTGTATTGAGAGCTACACCTCGTCAGGGAATGACGAGGTGTAGCTCTGAATACACGAAAGGCCTTGGAATCTTTTTTCTTTTGGGTTTGCAGCATTCATTCATTTCACGTGTTTAATTGTGAAATTCATCCCATATATATATATATATATATATACTGCACCTCAGTGGTGTGATTAGCATCGCTGACTGCCAATCCACCAGACTGGGTTCGATTACCGGTGAGAGCATGCGGCGCGCAGCTTACCCACCTGTCCAGGCCAAATGATTAAGACGCTTGGCCGCTGAACGAGAGGTCGTCAGAATGAACAGTTCGGACGGTAGCAAAACCTACACACACACACACAATTTTATATATATATATATATATATATATATATATATGTAAAGAACGACGCTTGTGTAGAAGAGCGTTCCGTACAAGAGGAGGGAGAACGAACAAATGAAAAATGAGGTACCTCCCGGGAATCGAACCCAGGATCATCCGATTGCCGGTCAGATATGCTATCCACTACACCAAGGACCTCGATCAATCAGAAGTTGTAATTCTCCTACATACGAGCAGAAACCAATGCCCTGAGGGGGCACCTTCGCATGCCGTACATATATACATTTTAACTGCAGTATAATTAATGTAAAGAACGACGCTTGTGTAGAAGAGCGTTCCGCACAAGATGAGGGAGGGAGGGGGTCCTTGGTGTAGTGGATAGCATATCTGACCGGCAATCGGATGATCCCGGGAGGTACCTTATTTTTCATTTGTTCGTTCTCCCTCCTCATCTTGTGCGGAACGCTCTTCCACACAAGCGTCGTTCTTTACATTAATTATAGTGTTTGCAGTTAAAAAAAAAAAATATATATATATATATATATATATGTATGTATAGAAACGACGTAAGTATAGAGGAGTGTTCTGCACACGAGGAAGAGAAATAACAAACAAATGAAAAATAAGGCACCCGCCCGGGAATCGAACCCAGGATCTTCCAATTGCCGGTCAGACGTGCTAACCACTACACTACGGAGCCACGATAGTCAGAAGTTGTAATTCTCCTACATAGGGCAGCAATTGGAAGATCCTGGGTTCGATTCCCGGGCGGGTGCCTTATTTTTCATTTGTTTGTTATTTCTCTTCCTCGTGTGCAGAACACTCCTCTATACTTACGTCATTTCTATACATTAATATACTGCGTGGTCATTGCAGTTATATGTATATATGTATATATATGTATATATATATATATATATATATATATATATATATAATATGATGAATTTCACAATTAAACATGTGAAATGAATAAATGATGTAAACCCACAAGAAAAAGGAAAAATGATTCCAAGGCCTTTTGTGTATTCAGAAGTACACCTCGTCATTCCCTGACGAGGTGTACTTCTGAATACACAAAAAGCCTTGGAATCATTTTTCCTTTTCCTTGTGGGTTTACATCATACGCACGACTACGAATTCATCAGCCCCGGGACCGAGACCCGGTGACGGCAGGCGGCGCACAGCAAACCCAGATGTTCATCTTCCACAAAATAAAAAAAACATTGTTGGTAGATAAATGGGTACCCTGGGTAGCCTAGTGGTGAAGACTGCTGGTGGGGCGTGGTTCGGATTCCACGTTAAACTGTAGGTCTAAGGTGGAGTGACAAGCTTGACCTTCGTTAGAATGAATAATTTGGGCAGAAGCAAAACCAAAAGTAACCAAGGTTATATAATATATCGTAAAAAGAGGCTGAGTTCGACAGTTTTGAAGGTTGTGCAAGAAGGGACTGAAATTTAGTTGTGTTACATTTCAGCAGCTGACGTTGGGCATAGAAAGGCGTGAGTGATCTCTGACTGTTATGTAAAGAATATCTAATACTTTGAACATTTCCAAAACGCAAAATAATGATGGAAGAATACTAAAACTAATTGACTCAGAAACCAAAGAAAAGCATTTTTACTGAAGGCACCCTTCACTCATCAGGTCAACCAACCTACGGAATTGATGATAGTCAGTGGAATATGAGTTTTGTGCAGGCCATTGTAATGCAGAGAGAGCATGGAGGTAAGCAACGTCTTCTGGATATCCAGGGGTCCCAAGCCCCTAGACAACGGGGCATCTGGTTCCAGTAATCGCATAACCAATTTCAGCAAAGACAACTTAAAACTGTTTCCTGGCACACTTTCTGGGCTGATGACATCGCAACGCATCTCCAAACGAACCAACAGATCATCTAGTAAGTTGGTCAGAGTACTTCCAACCTAGTAAAGAAAGCAATTCAGAAATTTTTACAAAATATTTTTTCACTTATTTTTAAATTAATCTTCAATGCTACCAATGGTATATAACACTTATATTATCGTAAAATTTTCCTTTTTTCAAGTCTGAACTTTGTGGGAATACGAAAGAAAGCGGATTATAACTGGAACGAGACAACACTTTTCATTAATTGTTATTTTCAGTGCTACGAATCTGGTACCTCGGATTATTAGAGAGAATTGAAAAATTATTTAATTTATTTGCCTTACCAACAATAGAGAAGCATATAACCCATCATATAACCCATTTTACAGTAACTTCAATGAGTTAAATAAACTTCGCATACTGGAAAGGCTGCTACCAATATCTTTGTTTCCCGAGGTATAAAAACTTCATACAACTGTAAATACATCATGATACTTTAAGAACTTTGTCCATACTTAAAAATATGTAATTTTTATGATATATAAACTATATATGAAAGGCAAGTACTACGCCTAGAAAATTATGTGGCGCTACCTCATAGAGGCACAACTTCGATTCTATTTGGCCACACACTGAGTTAAAACCTAGAATAGTGGTTCCAAATCTTTTCTTGCTAACGGCACCCAATTGCCATCCGTTCTTCTTTCGCGACACCACGGAATATTTTGGTATTCCACTTTTCAACATATATTTATCTCCGCAACCCACCCCAACACCACGTAACTTCAAGCTGAAGCCGATAGTTTCTGTATGGATGCAATAAATTGAGTACTTTTTCATTTCAAATTCCCATACCTTCAGTAACTTTTCAGTTACGTAATTTGTCATTTTCATGAAATTTCGCGGCACCCCATTTGGGAAACATCGACCTTCAACTCATGCATTGTAATACTTAAATGTTTTCTAGAATTTAATTGCAGCAGAGTATAATGAGTAGATACAAGTAAAAGTTTCCTTTTTTTAATTCAGTCAGTGTGGACATACTGTAGGTTTGGTTATTAAAATAGTTGAATTGCGTGTCTTAATTTGTATGGCAGTTTGGTTAGGAACAAGACCCGCTTTGTTAGTATTAAATGGTTCAGCGAAGCTCTTCACACTAACCACATTTTTGCAGCGTAAGTAATTGCAAATTTAAAAGCTAGGGTACAAACTGGTTATGAGCGTAATAAAACAATGAGGGCCTCTGTTGACGACCATAGATATAATGTAACTAATCAATATCATTGCCACCTCCCTAATGCTAAGGAAAAAACAAAAACAAATTACCACATCGCATCTCGTAAGTGTTCCAACTATATAATGACCGCTTAGCAATTTCTGAAGAACTGGTATGAAGTTTCTATCAGAAATAATAGACTGCGACATCCAACTCTGTAAATAATAATAATAATAATATAATAATAAGGGTAATAATAATAATAATAATAAAACAATAAGGGTAATAATAATAATAATTTGAATGTACTTACCCAATCAAAAATATTAAACTGATCCTGTAGACTGTTTGTGTGAGGAAACCCTGTTGTATGACCTTCTTCAGGAATATTCAGTGGAGGATTCAGATTACTGCAGAGGGTCAACGTTTGAAGCACGAGACACCAACACCGAATGCTGATGTTCTGAGACCTAAAAAAAGCAGGTCGTATTAGCAATGAAAGAACAGCGGTAGACAGGTTAATGACGACCAACCAACACGCCCTCAGTCACGGCGTTTCTATTTTAAATACGACTCTGCTGAGTGTCAACAGGTGGCGCGATGAAGCTAAGCGTCCATTGCTCGACTCTCCCATTCGTCTCCCCTGCGTTAAACGAGAGGAGCCTCTTAACCGAAGAGAAAGCGGGAGCGAACCAGAGCACCTGAACTCGACTTTCCGAAGCAGAATCACTCGCTTATACAGGATAGGTTAAATTACTTTTCCTTCCTGCTGGAAATTCGCTTTCATTCAGCTTGTTCCAAAGTAGGGTGATCACACTCAACTAGTGATGTACCGATTCCATGAAAAACTGCCGATACCGATGCCGATTATTTGTCTATTTTAAAAAATCAATTCCCTTCATAAATTTTACTAATCTAATGTGAAAACTTTTAATTTTCATATCTTAACATTTTAAATTTGTTAAAATGCTTTTCTTTGGCTCACTTCACAATATATGGTACCAAAATTTGTTGCTCATATGTTGCAGCTAAAATGATGTTAAATAGTTTTATTACTGGTAAAATGATAAAATAATTTTATTTTGTTTTCATAAATTGAATACCAATATTTAAAGGAAGTGGTTTTCCTAATGTTGAACGTATTTTCTTCAACAATGTAAACAAAATTTTTCATTTAAAGAGAGAGAGAGAGAGAGAGAGAGAGAGAGAGAGAGAGAGAGAGAAGAGAGAGAGAGAGAGAGAGAGAGAGAGAGAGAGAGAGAGAGAGAGAGAGAGAGAGAGAGAGAGAGAGAGAGAGACACATATATATAATATATATATATACAGGGTGGCCCAAAAGTCTGTTGCCTCGACGCATTCAACCTTTTTTCAGGGCAACATACTTTTGGCCCACCCTGTACATAGACATACAATGAGTTTACAAAATTCTTCAAATAAGTCAATATAATAAAATGGTTTAATATATAAATCATAAAGAGCACAACTTAATACAGAAATAATAATAATAATATAGAGTAGGAGATTACAGCAGTTTATAATATTTAGAAATTAGCTAGTTAGAGAAAATGTAAACTTATGGGCAACTTAACTTATTACGTTTTGCCTTTTTCGTGAATGTAAAATATTTTTATATAATTATACTTTGAAATGAGTGTAAATTATCCTAAATAGTGTTCTTTGTATGTTCAATTTGGTATAAATATAGATTTTGTTTTGTAATGAAAATTTTAAAACTTCAAATAATCGGAAGGAGCATCGGTTAAATTTAGCCGATGACAATGCCCACAAAAATGGCCGATTCTACCGATGCCGACGAATCGGTACACCAATACTCTCAACCCTCCAACTATATGTATGTATGTGAATATGTATTGCCCGAAGGCTAATAACAGCCTTTCGCAAGAACAAGCCGTTTTGAGCAGAAAACCGAGATTTGTTTATAAAAAGCCTCTGAACAGGTAGCTAGAACAACCTGAAAAAAGTGTTAGCAGCTGACGAGGAAGCTTCTAACAGTGGCTGCATCCTCCAGCGCGGGACACGTCAACGCGAAGAAGAGGCGACGTCAAACCAAAACATCAACGCGCTGGTGGCCAAACTTCCTCAAATCTCCGTGCAGCGGGCTGTCTACGGTTGGCCAGACTGGCAGTCGACGGCCTGTTGCGTGGCACGGTCAGAGTGCCGATCGGCTCCCGGGGCCGGACCTATTCTCAGCGTGCTATTTTTTCAATTACAGGAAGCAATTGCGTGCTCCCCGAACTACTCTTACTCTCTGGCGACATTAAGACTAATCCAGGCCCCACTACAACTTACACATGTCACCATACACAAAGACATAGACACAATAGCACCATGAGACACATACAGAAGTATAATATTAACATATTACAGTACAACGTAGATGGTCTCACAAACAAAATCATGCAGCTTAGGGAATTCGTACACAAACAAAACATTCACATAGCACTTATACAAGAAACAAAACTAAAACGCACACACAAAACACCCACCATCCCAGACTTCACGGCGATCCGTCAAGATCGTACTGGGAGTAGCGAGGGTGGACTCATCACTTACATACGTAAAAGCATTAGCTACACTGATGCTACCCAAAACATTACAAACACAATCCAAGCAGATAACACGATAGAAATACAGGCAGTTAACATTAAAATACGCGCAAAACACACCACCACACTAATCAACATTTACATCCCACCAGATAGTTCACCTCAGGTGCCAGCCAATTACAATCCACAGTTACACAATCTGGCCTCTTCTCACTAATGTCATCTTAGGAGGAGACTTCAAAGACACTAGTTGGTACCTGCACAACCAAAGCAACACCAGAGGCGTCAACATAGTCACACAACTAAACAGCCTCTTCATTCTTAACAATACAGAAGAACATGTCACACACACCACATCAAGCAGGATACTCAAACTCCTCCCCAGACATAACGTTCTGTTCCCCCTCACTAGCAACACATACACAATGGAGAACAGAAAAACAACTGTCATCAGACCACCTGCCCATCATCATTACAACACATTCTACACTCTGCCCCAACAGCATTAGGCACACTTACAGAAATTACAAGAAAGCTGATTGGGAACAGTTCAAAATACAGACTGAGGAACAATTCACCACATTAAACAGCACACCCATCATAAACATCAATACAACACTCAAGACATTTAATCAGATCATCAATAATGCAAACAAATACATACCGAAGGGCAACATTAGGAAATACAACCCAAATTACACTAGAGAAATAGCCCACCTTATAAGGCAACGTAACAACCTCAAATATAACACACAAACCCCACACACAGAAGCCATAAAACAGCAGATACAACAGCTCAACACAGAAATAAACAACAAACTCAAAGAAAAACAAACAGAAACATTCAGGGAATTCATAACATTAAACCACTCCACAGATACATCCAGGCTATACAAGACTATAAACGGCATTACCCACTCTAACAGCGGCATTCACACCTCACACGCGGCTATCTGTCGCAGCCAAAATAATATCCCAACATACACACAAGCTAACATTCTAGTTAATCACTACGCAAAGATAAGTCACTTAAACAGACAACAACCAGAAACATGCAGACAGACAAACAGCCAGACACAAGAAAACCTACAGACTCGACACAACCATTACACCCTTCAATACAGACCAGACCACCAAGATCATCAAAAACATTAAGAATTCGAAGGCTACTGGACCAGACAACATATCTAACATACACCTTAAACACTTGGGCCCACAAGGAATACTAGCTCTCACAAATATCAGCACATATTCATACCAACACTGTATTATTCCTGACATGGAAACAAGGTAAAATTATTACACTACTCAAACCAAACAAAAATCCAACAGAACCAGCTTCCTATAGACCCATTACTTTACTATGCACACCTTCCAAAGTAACAGAAAGACTAATCTTACAAATCACCAACCCACACATTCCACTATCGCCTACTCAACATGGATTCAGACCTCACCACTCAACCACGACATTACTCACTAACCTCACGCAGCACATCATGGATGGCATCAACTCCAGACGACCAGCTCAACGTACACTATTAGCAACAATAGACATTAGTAAAGCATTTGATGCTATCCCACGTTTCCCTCTCATAAACAAAATACTCAACACAAACATGCACAATAACACCAAAAGGTGGCTGAGCAACTATCTTTCAGGAAGATACTCACATGTCACATTTAATGGCAAGTCATCCAAAAACAAGATTTTTTCCGAACGGGGTCCCTCAAGGCTCTGTTCTCTCACCAACACACTTCAACTTATACATGCATGACATTCCAACACCCATAGATAACAAGCTTACATTATCATCATATGCAGATGACATCACTCTAACATCCACCCACAACAACATCGACACCGCTACAAATAACCTACAAACATACATAAACAGTATACAAGACTGGCTCACACACAATAGACTCAAAGTAGCGCCCACAAAATCAACCATCACCTTGCTTACAAGCAACACAAAAGAACACCAGGCAATTCCACAGCTTACACTAAACATCAACATTCCACACACTCACAGGACCAAAATACTTGGGGTCACATACAACACACAATTATCTTTTGCAAACCACATTCAGGATATTAAAAACGAATGTACGTCAAGACTTAACACGCTTAGGGTACTAACAGGCACAAACTTTGGACACCAGCAGGAAACAACATCACTCATATACAAACAATATATTCGCTCAGTTATGGACTATGCTAGCCCATGCTGGGAACCCATTATCTCACACACATACATAAACACCTTACAGACAATACAAAACAACGCACTTCGTATCATTACAGGATGCACTCAAACAACACCAATAGAACACCTGCACACAGAAACAAAAATACTGAAAGTTAGGGAACATTTAGACATGAGGGGAACACAATTCATGGCAGCAGCGACAACTAACCCACAACACCCTTGCCACTACATGTACAATCACGCACCGACACCTCGCACCATTAAGGTAACACCAGAGACATATTATAACCAAATACTCCATTCCATACCACGCCCCACAGACATCACACAGTACAGAAAAAACACACACACACACACACACCTAACCCACAAAGCACTGACACGACTCGGTCCGAATGCGGTCCTAGGTGCGAAGCCGCCACCCATTAACAGGTCAGTGATCAGCCTGAGCAGATCGGATCGAGTTAACTTAGCACGATTCCGATGTGGACATCACCCCAACTTACTAACATATAAACACAGACTAGACAACTCCATAGACGACACCTGCCACCTGTGCCACGACACACCACAAACAATTGAACACATTATGACAGACTGTACCGCTCTAGCACAACAACGAACACAACACATCATCACTAGTGCGCTGAACCTCTGGTCCACTCCGAAGAGGGCGATCGGTTACCTGCGTGCCGCCGGCTTGCTCGATCAGGGTGGGCTGATCGGGTAAACAACAACAACCACCCTCCAACTATCACCTAATTGATCGATTTCTTGCCTTTCCAAAGTTTTTCAATCTATCCTTAATAGGAAGATTCTTAACCCTTTCATACCCAAATTAAGTCGGGGGGGGGGGGGGGGGGGGGGGAAAAAAAAAAAAAAAAAAAAAAATATGGGATATAAAAATCGTTTAATTGGACCCAAAATAACTGAAAAATATATTTTACAAAGTTTTATTGTTCATAATTAATAAAATACGAAATGTGTTAAATTTCACACATTGGGAACTGGAAGGTCTAAAATTGCTTCCAAAGTTAACGATGAAAATTTCACACACTGGGCATTAAAGAGTTAAACACCTTCTTGCAGCCTTCTTTCAGAGCGTCAGTATGGGTTCCGCAAGGGATGCTCTACTGACGATCTTTTTGCATATCTGACTCTTGGTCTCCTTTCGAGATTTTGGTGAAAACGTTTCTATTGCGCTTGACTCTTTTGATAGAGTCTGGCACGAATCTTTAATCTTCAAAATACCCTCTTTTGGTATCCTTCTATCTGTGTTTTCAACTCTAATTTCCTTTCTGGCCGATCTATAGCTGCAGTTGTAGATGCCCACTGTTCTTCTCCTAAAGCTATTAACGGTGGTGTTTCTCAGGGTTCTGTCCTATCACCCACTCTTTTCCTTTTATTTATCAATGATCTATTAAGATGCACTTCCTCTCGTATCCACTCCTATGCCAATGATTCGACTCCACTTCTTCACTCGCTTCACAAAACGTCTCTCTCAACAGTCACTCCACGATTCGCGGTGGACGGCTATGGTACACCTGATCTCTGATCTTTCTGCTATCTCTGATTGAGGTAGAGAAAACCTTGTGGCTTTCAATGCCTCAAAATTTCGGTTCCTCCATCTGTCTACTCATCATCACAATCTTCCACTCGACTATCCCCTTATCTTCAACAATACACAACTGGCTCCGCAGTTCCTTCACTTCCGCTCAGTTGCTGTCTCTGTACAGTGTACAGGGGTCTTGTCCGCCCTTGTTTGGAGTAAGATTCTCATGTATGGGGTGGCTCAACCCCCACAGCTCTATTTGACTGGGTGGAATCAAAGGTTTTTCATCTCAACAATTCCCCCCCTCTTACTGACTGTCTTGAATCTTTATTCGCCGCAATGTTGCAATGTTAACTCGCTCTCTCTCTACTATCGCTATTATAATGGACACTGCTCTTCTGAACTCTCTAACTGTATGTCTCCTCTTTTAAGGAGAGCACGCAGTACCAGACTTTCTACACTTTCTCATTCCTTTTCTGCCCAACTATCTAACGCAAGGGTTAATCGGTATTTTCAATCTTTCATCTACTCAACCGGTCAACTCTAGGACAATAGGAGGTAAGGGGGCATTTTTGTGGAGACTCGCCCTTGATCCCTCCTTCCTGCATTAAAAAGAAAGGTAAATGCCAATTTGTGTGTAAATAAAGGCGTTTAAATAAGATGGAACGTGAAGTCAATACAGCTGAATGGATGATGGCCAAATACTGGCCTCGTTTGAACGAACCTTTGTTTGGGCTTCTGGATGGCGTCAGTGGTACGCTGACTCAAACCACGCGAAGCGGGTTTGATTCCCACTGGCAACTAATTTCCCACTTTATTGTCTTTTCCATTTCCATCAATATTAAGATTATCGTGACTACCTTTCATGCAGGTGATCATACTATGCTACTAAGAGAAGCAACTGTAAAGTATCACCAATTACCAAATTTGGGATGCACTGAACCACACTTATTTTACGGTCAGTGTACCCGGTCTTTGGTAACCGATGGTATGTGCAAAGCAATTTGAACGGATGGGATGCTGAATTGATATCTGACAAGAAAAATTTACAGAGGAATCAAGCAAGACAAGGAAATTACAGATGTAATAAATGGTTACTTATTATGAATAACACTATGAAGAGACCAAGAACATATATCATCAACTCCTTTACCAACACTGTCAACAAGACAAAATACTGACCAACTAGTTAAATACAGTACATCATACACATCTATCGCGATAACGTACAGTGATGATCACCAGCCAACGTGGTGAGAACGTAACCTAAACACACCCACCTGGCAACCGCAGACAATAACGCCGAGATGCTTTGAGGATAGAGGGGAATAAGAGGAGTAACAACCGAGTTGTACTCTCCACCAGAAACGTCAAGGTTTAGACTTAACCAAATTTCAAGGATCGATTCCAATTGATTTCCTTCAAACTGAAAACAATGATAACAGTAATAATGACTGTAAAATGAGAAATGATTATGGTGATTTTAAAGATGCTCTCTAATTGCTGAAAATTAAAAATTACGCAAAACCAAAAATCCACATTGGTAACTTATGCATAAATTCAATCATGAAAGAACTCCCCTAATAAATCAAAATTCCCATACACACTATAAATTTACATTCATATAATAAATAAACCATTACCAACAAAAACAGTGGCATACAAATGATACAAACACGTCTCTAGTTTTGTCTAAACGTAATAACTCCTTTTACAATCATAAAATATGAAGTAAATCCTTCGAAAAACCTCTAATACTATCATACGAAACTATTAAAAATATAAAATGTTTAACAATTTCATAAACTTATTTTTTTATCTGACCTTCATAACATCGCCTGAAATGAAAACAGAAGGTTCGTTCAAGTCGTACCTCTTTTACATTTACTACAAAGAGAAAAACTAATACAGAAACCGAAAACATTATATGAACATTGAAATAAAAAGGAGTTTCAGAAAGAAGTTTGCCTACAAACCTAAAATTTCTGAGAACTAAGAAATGACTAATAATTTTTTCGTTCTTGCAACTTATTACTGTGACCAACTAAAAGAAAATAATTGAGGGGTCTCGCGTCTTAAGGTACCGAAGCGCCAAAATTAAAATTCGTCAGAAATCACCTCCAAAGTTCAGCAATATTCTGGCAATAGTACCTCTGTTATTAATTGAGCTAGAACGTTCATTTTTGGCTAAATTAGAGTTCTAAGTATGCTAATGAAGATGTTGATGAGTTTTTGGAATAGATTTTCATATTTTATATTTATATTTTTAAATTTTCTCATTATGCCGAACTTTGGGTGAACTTTTGGCTGGCGATAGAGGTGAAAAAAGTAGTTCACTTCATTAGGTTTTCAATCATACTTCTAGTGTCGTAAGGTCATTATAACCCAAACCACGCGATAGAGTAAGGGTGAAAATAGTGATATCCAGCAAAAACACATTTTCGCCTGTTGTGGCGCTTAGGTACCTTAAGACGCGCGACCCCTCATATACTAAGACAAACAATATTATCAATTACTAATTTTTTAACAATAATTTCTTTAGGCTAACTTTTTTCAGAAACTGTACATCTTCATGTGCTTAAACTATAGCAGTACATCCCAAAAACATTCAGTAGTCCCCACTGAAAACGAAGCTTCATGAAAAACAGAAAATTCTCAATTTCAAACCTCGCATTGTATAAGTTTCAATATACGAGGCTCTTTCAAGTTACCCACAAATACAGAAATCAAAAAAGGGCATTTCTGTTGCTATTTTACACACACACACGAGAGACAAGGAAAAGAAGTACCTCAAAAGGCCTTGCGGCCCATACCGAGGAGGTACCAATGGCAACGGGTGCCAGGGAAAATTTTGTAAAAGTTTATTTTTCTTTCAACTATCCTAGCAGTAGTAGAAAACTGGATAGAAAAGTAGGCGGCTCTCTCCCCACCCTCCCCTCCCTCCCTGCCAGAGGCAGGTATGGAAAAAGGTTGAAGAAAATACCTTGACCCTGGAAAAGTAGCCAAGGAAATTTTACAGGAAAGTGGAGAATATATAAATAGCTCTATATTTAGCTTGCTCACAGAGACACCGTGCAAGCGATCTCCTGCAGAGTTTTCATATGTTTTAGTCTTAAACTATGAGAGTATTCAGTACTTTGTCTAGCCTATTTTCAAACACATTTACACTTTGACTGGAAACAACCTCTGAGGGAAGTTGGTTCCAGATATTAACTATTTTATAGGAAAAGAAATTTCCGCAGACTGAGGTCCTAAATGTCTTTACACACTCAAATAGTGTGCAAGATTTAGTCTACCCTTTTCTTAAACTGACCCACAGAGGAACTGTTCACAACTTCCAAAGGTAACCTGTTCCATGTGTCACAGATCTTATACGTAAAGTAATTCCCACACACACTAGTCCTAAACCGTTTCAAATCCAACTTCCAACCATTGTTGCGAGTTGGGTTATCATTTAAACTAAACATACTTCTAAAATCGACATCGTTGAACCCGCGTAAGAGCTTGAAAACCTCGATCAGTTGACCGCGCAGCCTCCGAGTTTCAAGCGAAAACAAGTTCAGGGCGCGTAACCGTCGATTGTAGCCCATATGCCTAACGGAAGGGATTAACTTTGTGGCCCTCGCCTGCACTCGCTCCAGCCTCTCAATATCTTTTCTGAGGGTGGGCGACCAGAACTGCACAGCATACTCCAGGTGCGGCCGAACAAGGGAATTGTATAGTGAGAGCACAATCTCCTTGTTCCGAAACTGAAATTGCCTCCTGATATAACCCAATAGTTTCTGGGCTTTCTTTTCCATCTCTACACACTGTTTCGTAAACTTAAGGTCGCTGCTAATTAGCACACCCAAGTCCTTTTCTAAATCAGTCACCTCGATATTACTGCCCAACATCGAGTAGTCCGACTTGGGATTGGCGTAGCCAATGTGCATCACTTTGCATTTACCCAAGTTAAACGGCATTTGCCATTTTTCGGACCACTCTCCTATCCTACCTAGGTCCGCACGCAGTTCCTCGATCGCTTCGGGCGTCCCAACATTGGCCCCAAGCTTGGTGTCATCAGCGAATTTGGCGATCCGACTGACGATGCCACGTCGATATCATTTATGTAAATGGTAAACAACAGTGGCCCCAAAACGGAACCCTGAGGAACCCCACTAGTGACCGAGGCCCAACCCGAACTAGCCCCTTTAATTACCACCCTCTGCCGCCTATTCCTTAGCCAGTTTTCAATCCACCTACCTATTTCCCCACCGATACCCAGCGCGCGCACTTTCGCCATTAGCCGGCGGTGAGGTACCTTATCAAAGGCTTTCTGAAAGTCGAGATAAAGTATATCAATCGCCCTACTCTTATCGTACTCACTCAACATGACGTGGAAAAACTCGAGCAAGTTGGTGAGACACGACCTATGCCGTCTAAACCCATGTTGGGAGTCCCCAAGCAGCTTGTAGGAATCCAAATGGTCAACGATTCTATCAGCTATTATCCTTTCTAATAATTACCTACAACTGAAGTGAGACTAATAGGACGATAGTTCCCTGGACTTTCGTGATCCCCTTTCTTAAAGATAGGGGTCACGTTGGCCTCTCTCCAGTCACCAGGCACCTGGCCCATCTCCAACGATTTGTTGAAGACTGTAGCCAGGTGGGGAGCCACCTGGTCGCGCACTTCTCGCAAAACACTGGGGAGAAAACTGGTCTGGCCCAGGAGCCTTAAACGCGCTCAGTTGTCTATTCTATGAGCAACGACTGTCGCGGTACATCAACACTATCCAGGTCAGCACCTTCGTGCCTCACAGCTGGCTCGGGGATGACGCGGGTATCCTCCCTGGTGAACACTCCCGCAAAGTACTCATTAAGCACCTTAGCGATGTCCGCGTCGGAGGTCCGCAGAACGCCGCTTCCGTCCTTTAAAGGACCTATCATGCTTCTAATAGGCTTTCTACTATTAACATAACTGAAGAACTCCTTAGGGTTCCTCTTGCAGAGGCTTGCCACCCGTAGTTCTTCATTACGTTTCGCTAGCCTAACCTTCGCCTTCACTTCCCTACACAGGCGGACATACGCTTCAGTGTTCTCGTGGGAACGATTGGCCTTCGCCCTCCTATACACTACTTTCCTATTTCGGATAGCCGAAGCGATGCCACGATTGAACCACTTAGGATGCGTTGAAGCAGGGGTGACCAGTTTTGAGGGTATGGCAGCAGACTGCAGCACCAAAACTCATCCCGGAATGCACTCCACACTCCCTCAACATCGCCGCCAACCTCTAACCCCATCTCTGCTACGCTATCCCTGAGGCTAACAAAGTTCGCCCGCCGGAGATCGAGCTTACTGCCTCTCGAGTTACTACGCTTCACCCGAGGGACGCACACACGGAACCTAATAATACCGTGATCACTCCCGCCCAACGATTCGTCAACGGTGAGGCCAGTGACGAGGTTGTCTTCGGTCGTGAATACTAAGTCTAGAACGCTTTCGCCTCGTAGGCTCGTTGACCCACTGAGTGAGGAAGTTCTCATCAGCAAAGTCAACTAGCCTCCTCCCTTCAGCATCGGCAGTCCTGTTTCCCACTTTATGCCGCGACAGTTGAAGTCTCCTAAAACTACACACACCCTATCCCCTAGCAGGCTACTGAGTTCGGTGTACAGGGCTGTATCCTCCTCGAGGAGGAGATGCGGAGGTCTGTACACCAAGATTAACCTATAGTTCGTCCCTCCCACGTTCAGATCGACGCCAAGCAGCTCCCGTTCCGACCGGAACTGGCAGTCAACCGGACTCAACGTGTCTCTGACGTATATTAGTACCCCACCCCCCTCCCCACGGGTGCGGTCTTTGCGAAACATTCTATACCCGGGAATTTCGAACTCCCCAACGTAGTCCCTACGATCAGTATGAATCCAGGACTCGGTGATAGCAACGATATCCTGGTATTCTGATGCTAAGAGCGCCCGTAGCTCGCGAAACTTGTTCCTAATTGACCTAGCATTAAAAAGCATTGCACGGAGGGAGCCTTCCCTATTCTGACCGCCCCCTAGCACGACCCGTTTCCCGAACAGCCAAGGCTGTCGGGAGTTGAAGAGCCCCTCACTAACGAGGGGGCAACTTCCACAGGAGACTGAGCCCCCTCCAACGTAGGAGGAGGGTCACCCATCTGTACTTCGCCGCACCCTTCAGTCGAAGGTACGTCCGCCACCGGCTCATCCTCATCTCTCCCCGGTGGGGGCCCATCATCTCTCCCAGGACTCGACCTCACCATTCTGTATAGGTGCCGGTCGAGCAGCGCCTAGCACACCTTTACCCTTGTCATTGAGGTGGACACCATCCCTCTGGTAAAGGTCCCACCTACCCGAAAATGCATCGAAGGGGTCAATAAACTTCACGCCAGCGGAACGCACAAGTCTTGTACCCTCTCGTTGATGCCAATGACCTTACTGAGCGAGTGGTCACTGACATTCATTCGCGGTAAAATACCCATTAACATTCCCTGTCTGTCTTCAGTTTAGATCATCCGCAAGAGACATGATCTCGGTGATGATCCCTTCTGTAAGACCTACCCCACCGCCTTTGAGGAACAGGTCATTGCCACCAGCGTGGACAACGATCGCAGTCCTCCGACTACCACGCGCACCTTCTCTACCTCCTTCCTTAAGTGCGCCGTTCCCCGCCCAGGTAAGCACCTTACCTTCCTCCCATCCCGGTTTGCAGAAGCAAAGTACTTCTCCTGGCCCCTGATCTGCGAGTCCCCAATCAAAACGGTGTCTTCCTCCTTCGAGCACAGGAGACTAAAGCGGTTAGAGGTCTTGACAGGGGCAACTGGGGTCTCAGGCTTCGGCTTCGCAGCCTTCTTGCCCGAGACCTTTCGAAAACCCGTCGCCACCCATACACGCAGTTACACCACCCGACCCACCCCGACAGGTAGCTACATCCTTCGGTTTCTTTGGGCCATCAGCAGGCCCCTTCCCACCCTTCTCTATCGATCCCTTCCCACCCTTCTCTATCAGCCCCTTCTTTGAGCCCTCCCTTTGTTCTTGATACTTAATCTTACAGTTTGAATCTGCTGGTGTGTTTTAATTTGATCTTGTCCACTGGGTTGGATTTCCAGTGCTATGACCCTAGCTTCAAGCTTTTTTACTAATTCCTTTAGCTCTTTAACTTCCTTTTCGAAGTTGTCTCTAAGTTTACAAAACAAACATACACTAAGGGATGTGATATCGCTGATATTACCCTCTGGGAAGTCTACGCACCAATGATTAACTTTACATTTAAAGCATTCTGCTTTCAATTTAGCTGGCCCTGCCATATTTTCTCTTTTTTTGTTTTTTCTGAATACTCTGAATAAGATAAAGCGTTCTAGCAATGAAAACTATCCAAAAACGTTATGACCAGTATATAAAAAAAGGGGGGGGGGGGGGGGGGGGGGGGGGGGGTGAATTAATCCCGCGCGTAGCTGCACCCGCCTTTTCGCAAGTGACGTTCATTCCTTCCAGAAGACTACACCTCTCCTGCTGCCGCACCGACCAAAGGTCTCCCCAGGGCCGGACCGTCCCAAACGTGTCGCAGCTACAACTGACAAACACTCGCGACGCAAGCGTCACGGATTTTCCGCCAGGAGCGACAGCGAGCTGCAGCCCCTTACTAAGAGAGAGAGAGAGAGAGAGAGAGAGAGAGAGGAGAGAGAGAGAGAGAGAGAGAGAGAGAGAGAGAGAGAGAGAGAGAGAGAGAGAGAAGAGAGAGAGAGAGAGAGAGAGAAGAGAGAGAGATGAGAGAGGAGAGAGAGAGAGAGAGAGAGAGAGAGAGAGTTACAAGGAGTACAAGGAAAAGAAGTACCTCAAAAGGCCTTGCCCCATACCGAGGACGGTACCAATGGCAACGGGTGCCAGGGAAAATTTTGTCTTTCAAACTATGCTAGCAGTAGTAGAAAACTGGATAGAAAAGTAGAAGGCTCTCTCCCCACCCTCCGCTCCCTCCCTGCCAGAGGCAGGTACGGAAAAAGGTTGAAGAAAATACCTTGACCCTGGAAAAGTAGCCAAGGAAATTTTACAGGAAAGTGGAGAATATATAAATAGCTCTATATTTAGCTTGCTCACAGAGACACCGAGCAAGCGAACTCCTGCAGAGTTTCTGAGGTTTAATCTTAAACTATGAGTGTGTTCGTACTTTGTCTAGCCTATTTTAAACAGATTTACACTTTGACTGGAAACATCCTCTGGGAAGTTGGTTCCAGATATCAACTATTTTACAGGAAAAGAAATTTCCGCAGACTGAGGTCCTAAATGTCTTTACACACTCAAATAGTGTGCAAGATTTCGTCTAACCTTTCTTGAACTGATCCACAGAGGAACTGTTCACAACTTCCGAAGGTAACCTGTTCATGTGTCACAGATCTTATACGTAACGTAATTCCCACACACACTAGTCCTAAAACCGTTTCAAATCCAACTTCCAACCATTGTTGCGAGTTGGGTTATCATTTAAACTAAACATACTTCTAAAATCGACATCGTTGAACCCTCGTAAGAGCTTGAAAACCTCGATCAGTTGACCGCGCAGCCTCCGAGTTTCAAGCGAAAACAAGTTCAGGGCGCGTAACCGTCGATTGTAGCCCATATGCCTAACGGAAGGAATAACTTTGTGGCCCTCGCCTGCACTCGCTCCAGCCTCTCAATATCTTCCTGAGGGTGGGCGACCAGAACTGCACAGCATACTCCAGGTACGGCACGCCGAACAAGGGAATTGTACAGTGAGAGCACAATCTCCTTGTTCCGAAACTGAAATTGCCTCCTGATATAACCCAATAGTTTCTGGGCTTTCTTTTCCATCTCTACACACTGTTTCGTAAATTAAGGTCGCTGCTAATTAGCACACCCAAGTCCTTTCTAAATCAGTCACCTCGATATTACTGCCCAACATCGAGTAGTCCGACTTGGGATTGGCGTAGCCAATGCATCACTTTGCATTTACCAAGTTAAACGGCATTTGCCATTTTTCGGACCACTCTCCTATCCTACCTAGGTCCGCACGCAGTTCCTCGATCGCTTCGGGCGTCCCAACATTGGCCCAAGCTTGGTGTCATCAGCGAATTTGGCGATCCGACTGACGATGCCACGTCGATATCATTTATGTAAATGGTAAACAACAGTGGCCCCAAAACGGAACCCTGAGGAACCCACTAGTGACGAGGCCCAACCCGAACTAGCCCTTTAATTACCACCCTCTGCCGCCTATTCCTAGCCAGTTTTCAATCCACCTACCTTTCCCCACCGATACCCAGCGCGCGCACTTTCGCATTAGCCGGCGGTGAGGTACCTTATCAAAGGTTCTGAAAGTCGAGATAAAGTATATCAATCCCCTACTCTTATCGTACTCACTCAACATGACGTGGAAAAACTCGAGCAAGTTGGGGTGACACGACCTATGCCGTCTAAACCCATGTTGGGAGTCCCCAAGCAGCTTGTAGGAATCCAAATGGTCAACGATTCTATCAGCTATTATCCTTTCTAATAATTTACCTACAACTGAAGTGAGACTAATAGGACGATAGTTCCCTGGACTTTCGTGATCCCCTTTCTTAAAGATAGGGTCACGTTGGCCTCTCTCCAGTCACCAGGCACCTGGCCCATCTCCAACGATTTGTTGAAGACTGTAGCCAGGTGGGGAGCCACCTGGTCGCGAACTTCTCGCAAAACACTGGGGAGAAACTGGTCTGGCCCAGGAGCCTTAAAACGCGCTCAGTTTGTCTATTCTATGAGCAACGACTGTCGGGTACATCTAACACTATCCAGGTCAGCACCTTCGTGCCTCACAGCGGCTCGGGGATGACGCGGGTATCCTCCCTGGTGAACACTCCCGCAAAGTACTCATTAAGCACCTTAGCGATGTCCGCGTCGGAGGTCCGCAGAACGCCGCTTCCGTCCTTTAAAGGACCTATCATGCTTCTAATAGGCTTTCTACTATTAACATAACTGAAGAACTCCTTAGGGTTCCTCTTGCAGAGGTTGCACCCGTAGTTCTTCGTTACGTTTCGCTAGCCTAACCTTCGCCTTCACTTCCCTACACAGGCGGACATATGCTTCAGTGTTCTCGTGGGAACGATTGGCCTTCGCCATCCTATACACTACTTTCCTTTCGGATAGCCGAAAGCGATTGCCACGATTGAACCACTTAGGCTGCGTTGAAGCAGGGTGACCAGTTTTGAGGGTATGGCAGCAGACTGCAG
>JAJOZX010007809.1:187500-206948 GCA_023014485.1 Bathynomus jamesi | reverse complement strand
AGTTCGTTTTGCCTTGTTAAGACAAAATTCCAAAAAATCAATTTTCTTGATTGGGGAGTCGTGTCCGGAGTAAAAGTGTGTGTAGGACAAATTGTTTCTTTTTCCCGATAAATTCTAAACTTAAAACCTGGGCTTTCCCGATGTGCACGCACATCCAAAAACGGGATTGAGTTGTTTTGTTCCACTTCTAAAGTAAACTTAATAGAGGAGACTTGATTATTTCACTGAAAGAGGAAGTCATCCAGGTCACGCTTCATGGGCCAGATACACAAAATATCGTCGACGTACCGCAACCATGGGATGCCAACCCCGAGGATTCTTGGAATGTAAGTGATTTCGAAAAACTCAATATAAATATTGGAGAGGAGGGGAGACAAGGGATTACCCATGACCATCACTAGTACTTGTTGATAATACTCGCTATTGAAAGTGAATTTACAGTCTTTGATGCAATGTTTAATGAGTTCCAAAACGATGTGTGCACACATCGTTTTGGAACTTATTAAACTTTTCATTAAACTGTGGATCAGTTCAAGAAAAGGTTAGACTGAATTGTGCACACTATTTGAGGGTGTAAGAATTTTTGCCTTGCACCCGTTGCCATTGGTACTTCCTCGGTATGGGCCGCAAGACCTTTTGAGGTAATTCTTTTCCTTGTAACTCTCTCTCCTCTCTCTCTCTCTCTCTCCTCTCTTTCTATAATAAATTTACTTCATTCTTTTACTAATGTAAGTATAATTATTGGCATGGAACAACTCCACCCTACTGTGTACCAACCTTTTCCAATGAGGAGTAAGTTGTTACATTTGTTACAACTGGTCCGTCTAATTTTTTTTAACTAATTCGTTTTTGCAAAAAAAGTTTCAAAACATTGAAACACACAGGAAAATGCGGTAAACAATTAAGTATTTATATGCCGAAATTCACAACTTCAACATCCATTCTTTGATTTAAAAAAAATTTTCCGACGAAACGTACCAACCAACCAACCGACCAATTCCGGTCTCCCTGCCATAATTTAATTTGTCTAACCCCCAAAAGACATCGAATATGTTGCCGAGGCAATGTTAATTCCATTATTTTCTTAATGGTTATATGGTTTTGACTGATGAACGGGATATATACAGTATGTATACATATATATATATATATATATATATATATATATATATATATATATATACTAAAGTAACTAACTACAGTAGCACTGTAGCAATGAGGTTTTACTCCTCATTTCCTCTTAAAACTCCCAATAATTTAGTATAAAAGAACGGAGCAGCCAAGCTTCGGGTCTCGCTCAGAGAGTCTGAGGGTTCCTAGGTGTCATTTCGGACTGGTGTCCCTGGGTATTTGTGGAGACGGGAATTTCAGGTTTTGTATATTCTGGCATTTTGGTTAATTCGACTTTTTGGATATCTTGGGAGATGACAGAAGGCAAGGCAATATTAAACTCTTGGATCACCTAAAGATCAAGGGCCCCAGCCTTGGTTAGTTAGCATTATAAGGCTAACTAACAATAATATCACGACTTAACCTTACCAATAGTTAGGCCAACTGTACGCTCTTGACGATTGATTAGGTTAAGTCGTGATATTTTCGTTAGTTAGCCTTATAAGGCTAACTATCGAAGGCTGGGGGCCCTGATCTTCAGGTGATCCAAACTATTATCTAATTGTAATAAACTTGAAGTAAACCCACAGTCTTATTATCATCTTTGAACGATTCTGAGATCAAAAGCACGATTAAAACGCAAACACGTCAACAAAACTCAATCGTATTCGTGCACTCCAAAGGCACCAACATCTTGACCCACTTAACAAGATGAAATGGTTGGAATGCAAACCCAGTATTCCACCCATTTCAATGACTCGTTCGCCTTGTACGTAGATATGTATGTATGTATATATGTCTGTATATATTAGATTGGTTGATTTATACCCAGAAACCATTATTTTCATGAAGCTTAAATTTTACGTAAAAAAAAAAATCAGAGGGTTTTTAGAGTGTTTTGAAAAGAGACAAAGATAAGATAGTTTACACTAAGAAAAGTGAGTGATAATAGAAGATATTATTTTTGTGAGAATCCATGAATTATAACATGTTTAGAAATGAGGTTTGGTAATATGCAATAAAAGTAAAACGATTTTAAGTAAACATTTATGGATTTTATTTTATTGTTTGGTACCTTGCCACACAATATAACTTAAATCTTATTTATTAAGACAAACTGAAAGAACAACATAATGTTTTTAAATGTTCCTCTATCGTTGTACCATACGGTATCATATATATATATTATTACATGATTAAGTATAAAAGAGCGGTATGGAAGGAGGGACTTCATGAAGGACGAATAAAATGCGATTACGAATTATAAAAATTTATGGCGGTGGAAATTTATATTTGATTATAATTTATAATTTCTGAAGAATGGGAAAATTGTAAATCGGAGTCTTTTCGGTATTAGGTCCGGTATTGGATTTTTTCCATGTTTTTGGTATGGACGTAGATTTTACGCTGATTCCATTTCTGTAATCCGTTTCTTGGAGAAATAAACACGAAAAAAGTTATGGCCCAAAACGTGTATTCAAATATCCACCTATACTTAACCTAACCTAACCTAACCTAACCTACCCTACCCTAACCTAACCTGCGTATGAACGCATCGAACAGCTCTAAGGGTACAGCTTCAGTCACAAAACAGTGAACCACAGCGAAAACTTCGTGGATCCTTCAACTGGAGTACACACGCAACGGATAGAGTCGACGTGGAACCAACTCAAACGCGGTAACAAGCGCCGCTGTGGTACGCACCGTTCCATGATCGACTCGTATCTCTGCGAGTTTCTCTGGCGTCGCCGACACTCAGGCAAAGATCTAGTGCGCCAAATGCTGAACGATATTGCGCAGTTTGGCAAGTACCAACTTTGGTTTCTGTTTCATTGTGTGTTCTGAAAACCTGTGAACGTAATAAAGTTGCACATAATTTTTTTCGTGTTTATTTCTCCAAGAAACGGATTGCGGAAATGGAATCAGCGTACAAATCTACGTCTATGCCAAAAATATGAAAAAAATCCAAAGCTGGACCTAATACCGAAAAGATCCGTAAGGGTAACTCATAATATTGTCCCGTTTGTGACATTGCAAGTAATCAATCTTGGTAACAATTGCTTTGGTACGTTTCCTATTATTAGCTACAGATTAGAAGAAAATCATACGTAAAATCATACAAATCACAAGATTTCTTCTATTTCACTTTCATCGTAACTACTTTTCTGAGTTTCGATGATACGATCTTTCTTTCATTTCGGCTGAGAAACTCAGATGGAGATTTTCTTTTCTACAAAACTGCTCTTGAGAGAAATCAGTTTAAAAAACATCACTATACAACTCAAATCCTATCATCAACCGTTTTCACATTCTACCCTCCAAAAAATACATTCTCAAGGGGGCTTTTCCGCTTGTGGGCAGCAGCGAATTTTAATGAAAATCGGACTACTAATGTAGTTTTGGTCACTGATTTCAAATATAACTTTCTTTTTTTGGAGAAATGAAAAACAAACATGTTAGAGCACTTTAAATAATTAATATGTGTTTTAACTAGCTTAAACTAGTTACAGAGGATTGTGTTAAATTTAGCCAGAGTCACAAACTGCTACTGTTCATAAAAAGTGCTCTAAGTGTGAGAGAGTGTGTGCCTTTGATAAAAATACCCAGTTCTTTCGTTGCCAAAAGCATCGGTCAAACAGTAAAATGTCCAACTTTACGAAGAATACGTTTTTTGAGGGATCCAAGCAGATCTGTAAAAGTAGCAGAAAAAAAATCAAGAATTAATGCCCAGTTAGGTCAATTGAATGCCCAGTTAGGTCAACTGTACGCTCTTGACGATTGGTTAGGTTAAGTCATGATATTTTCGTTAAAAACACATTAATTATTTAAAGTGTTCTAACATGTTTGTTTTTCATTTCTCTAAAAAGAGAAAGTTATTTTTGAAATCAGTGACCAAAACTACATTAGTATTTTGATTTTCATTAAAATTCGCACCTAGCCCCCAAACGGAAAAGATCCTTCTCAAGGCTGACACTGGATTGCGAAAGTAACATACACTAAGAAGTGGATGTATTAAATATGCATGCGTTGTACCCTAAATTACAATCATATTCGTTCAATTTACGTGCAGAATGGTCAGAGCTAGTGTTTTGCACGTGTACTTCGTGCAGAGTTGTAACTTGAAGCACATTTAGGACCTTCAGAATGTACTGGGTGAGGTGATGAAAAATAAACAAAGCTACTCCTGTGTACAAGCTTCGTGGTTGAATATTTTAAATAGCTTATTCAGTTCCAAGAAAATCTGTCGGGTCTGAAAGTTTAAACGAGAGGCGATTAATGGGTATTTTTTAATTTGATAAGCCATGATATTTTGTTTACAATTTGTCTCCTCTTTTTCCCACTCATAAGTGAAGCCCATTCATTGGAATGAATTTCATAAGGAGCAATCCACTTCTCATTAAAAGTAATTATTCAAAATTATTTAAATATTTATTTTACTTTATCTTTATAAATTCGTATTCTATCTTGAAAGAAAATGATAATTGTTGTCTTGGTTTTGATTTAGAGTAACTTTTCTAAAAAAAAAATCGGTACATGACTTTCCTTTAATATTATTATTAGTTTTATTATTATTAATAATAATAATAATACTCTACTGTAATTTGTCAATCAAAAACAAATTTAGGTTAATATCGGAGTTTACTCCCAGTCACAAGCAGTTGAACAAGTATTATATATTAAATTGCCATTAAAAACTGACTATAAAAATATATATATCTTATCTTGTGCAAATTTGTTCAAATGTAGTTTTTTTAATAAAATTTATTTCCTATTTTGGCTATAATGTACTTTTTTCGGATCATGTCAAGAATAGCGAACCCAACACCTGCAGGGTTCGCTATTCAGGACAAGGGAATTTTTGGGTTCGCTATTCTTGACATGGTAAAATTGGGTTCGCTATTCTTGACATGGGAAGTCCTCAAGGACATTTTCATAACTTCAGACGGTAGGTTTATGTTTCCCAATTTTAAGTAATTAGTTAAGGACGTATTAAATGCTTTTATATTAGTCTTTTTTATTTAACCAAACTAGCACGACTTAACCTAACCAATCGTCAATGCCGTACAGTATAAAGAATCCTCTTCTCTTAATATATAAAAATAAATAAATAAATAAAAATTTATTGTTTTTTATTTATTTTTTTAGGTTAATTGTACGCCCTTGACGATTGGTTAGGTTAAGTCGTGATAGTTTGGTTAATTTTTGCTACCCGCGACCCGCACGAAGGGCATAAGGCTAAAATTAACAACATGCGAGGATGCAAACGCGAATTTCTTCCAGGTTATTTACAACAGTTCATGTGGATGGAAAGAAATAAAGTAAACAGGTTAATTAATTTCTGTAACGCAATTGCCACTCAATTTCCTTTTTAATAAATTAGTATACGGTTCATTTTCATTTCAGTAAATTGTTTTATTTATTCTTTCATCAATAAAGTGAAGATTACATATGTTTAACTTTTTCCTTTACATCATATTTATATTGGGTTTGCTATTCTTGACATGGGAACTTTTGGGTTCGCTATTCTTGACAAGGGAATTTTTGGGTTCGCTATTCTTGACATGGTAAAATTGGGTTCGCTATTCTTGACATGATCCCTTTTTTCATACAATATTTTTCCTGATTTGGCTATTTTTTCGCTACTCTAGCGACTTAATTAGTTTATTGTTTTCTGTTATAGCTATTTTTTCGCGACTAAATTTTGTTAGTTTGGTGAGTTTTGTGCTAATAGTATGACGTGTCAGTCCTGTGAACTTGATTTTGAAGACTAGTTAGGTTAGGTTATATTATGTTATTAGTTTTTCGCTTTTACTCCCAGTGTGGTTTCATAATGAAATCAAACTTTTCTGATTAATTTTGAGGTGTTTTGCACGTTTCCTGTGGTCATGTGTCGTTTACGAGATCTCGTAACATGAACATATCCGATATGTTTATGTTACGATATCTCGAGACCTAGACATTTGCACAGGAAACGAATGGCAGATTCATGCAAAGCACCTCAAAATTGACCACAAAAGTTTGCTCTCATTATAAAACCAGACTGGGAGTAAAATCCAATATTTACCCAAATTTAATATGTAAAAAACTTTTCAGGGATCAAAGATAAGAAATGATCTCATAGTTAAGCTTGGAAACGTCGCAAACTATAAGAATGTTTTAAAAACTAAAACCAACCTACAGTTTCGGTCACATTCTTACACTTGAAATTAAGGAATTAAAATGATAAGATCAGTAAAATGAAATAACCGCCTTAACAAATATATATTTAAAAACGAGTCACACAGTAATTACAATACTAATAATTAATTGAAAGTATGACTGGGATAGAAAATACACTGAAAGAAAATAAATATATGTTAAGTACCCATTGAAATTTTATTTCATTTCAAGTTTTAAAACATTTAAAAATATATTAATATCTTGATTAATTTTTCTTAAAGAACAAAGAAATTGAAATTAACAATTAAATATTTAAAATTGAAGATATACTTATGAGTGAATATAGAGAATTTGCTGATCTCAATGAAGGATTGAAACTGTATTAATATTGTAATTTTGTTTTTTGCGTGTTATGAAACGTAATTATAATATGAAATTAAGTTTTTATTGTTTGATACAAGTTATTGTATACAAATTTTTTGTAGTTTTGTTCCCATATGATACTATAAAATTGAAAGTATATTTTAAGTTGCATTACAAAAGACACAATCCAGCACCAGAAATAGAAATTAAATAAATAAAATTACTGTTGCGCCTTTAAAGTTAGATTTTGTGGTGATAAGGGTCATTTTTTAGTTTTCTGGAACCAGTTATTCTTACAACATGTAAAGTATGACCCCTTTAACCGAAGTTCCGCTATCTGAGATGTTTTGGTTCTTTTGCATTATCCTCCCAACACTAATTTTTTATATAATGTTGGTTTGGTTTAGGTTATGGTACTTTATTTTCCTTCCATTATAAAAAAATTAGTGTTGGGATTAGGTTAGATTTGGTTAGGTTTGGTTAGGTTAAAAACAGCCCGCCGCAGGCGTTAGCTGTAGTTAGGGTAGGTTAGGTTAAGAATATTTGGATCTTTTCCATTTGGCGGCAGGCGGTTTTTTTTAACCAAATTTTCACCAGTAATACTTTTTTGTGTGCTAAATACGAATCTAACATTCTTTTTTGAGAGAAATGAAAGGAAAATATCGAAAAAAAAAGATTTTAAATACGAACTACTTTATACGGCGTACGAAAGGGAAATATTTATTTGAAATCAGCTATATCCTTTAATATTTTTCTAAATATATCTTCGTTTTCATTACGCTTCCGCCAAATAAATTCGCATCATTTGTATAATTTAGGTCTCGGGGGTACGGGGGCAGAGCCCCCGTAAAGATCACGCATCACAAATTGATCGGTATCGGGTTATATTTTTTATTTTTGAATTTCCGACGCTAAAATGTCGTTCAATCGATCAATTTGTGATGCGTGATCTTTACGGGGGCTCCGACCCCGTACCCCGAGACCTAAATTATACAAATGATAATGTAATAACATATTCATGTTAGGTAAGGTTAGGTTAGGTTAATTAATACCAAAATACATTTTCCTAGTAATATTTGAGGTGTTTTGCTTAGATTTTGACCTCCATTTCCCTTGAAAATGGGCCAAACTTCAAAGTACTATAACTTTGTTGGATCTCATTTCCGACGGAAATGGCGGTCATATTTGAACAAATCACATCGAATACTACTAGAAAAATGTATTTTGGTGTGTAAAATGACTGAGTTACTTAAAACACATAATTACCGAAAAAATTTCACTGCATCTTCTTCTGATATAATATTCACAAATTCCACTGTAAATTATAATTCACGTCCATGATTTACTCGTATTTCCAGAAACAATAATGAATCGCGCGGAATGCTTAATCATATCGAGTTGCCATAATTATTCTACAGATTTTGGAATAATTAAATTTATATAAACAAATAATTAATATTCATAAAATAATTAATATAATATAAATTAATAAATTATTATATAATACAATACTATAATTATATTATTGCAAAAATATATAGAATTTCGCAGTGTAAATAGTTCGTGCGCGGTATAAAGTAGTTCGTATTTAAAATCTTTTTTTCGATATTTTCCTTTCATTTCTCTCAAAAAAGAGTGTTAGATTCGTATTTAGCACACAAAAAAGTATTACTGGTGAAAATTTGGTTAAAAAAAACCGCCTGCCGCCAAATGGAAAAGACCCGAATATTTATTCATATAACTAATGATGTAATTTCAAAAAAATTAAACGTGTTTTGCTAACGTACTTTATTTTCCTTCCATTATACAAAAAAATTAGTGTTGGGAGGATAATGTAAAAGTACCGATGTTTTTTTGGAACCAATTAATCTCGGATATCGGGGGTCCACTATAGTTTATTCAGTTCCAAGCGGATCTCTCGAGTCTTAAAAAGTTAAACGACAGACAATGAGTATTTTTTAATTTAATAATCCATGATAATTTGTTTACAATTTGTCTTCTCTCTTTTCCCACTCATAAGTGAAGCCGATTCATTTAAAGGGGTGGAGCTTAAGCGGTCATTGGGATGAATTTCAAAAGGAACAATCCACTTCCCATTAAAGGCAATTATTCAAAATTATGTAAATTTTGGTTTTAGTTTTACGATAAATTAGTTTTCTTCCTTAAAAGAAAGTGATAATTAATTATTGTCCAGGTTTCAATTTAGAGTAACTTTTCTAAAAAAAATTGGTACATGGATTTCCTTTGTTATTATTATTATTATTAATAATAATAATAATAATAACAATATTGTACTGTAATTGGTCAATCGAATGCAAATTTAATATGTAAAGAAAATTTTCAGGGATCAAAGATAAGAAATTATCTGGTAGTTAAGCTTAGAAACATTGAAAACCATAAGAATGTTTTAAAAACTAAAACAAACCCACAGTTCGAGCCTCATTCTTACATTTAAAGCTAAGGAATTAAAATGATAGCATCAGCAACCTGAAATAAGCCTCTTAACAAATGTATATTAAAAAGAAAAGTCACTCGGTAATTACGATACTAAAAATTGAAAGTATGTCTTGGTTTCTTGGATGAAAAATACACTAGAACAAAATAAATATATATTAGTTACCCTTTGAAAATTTTATTTCATTTCATATTTTTAAACTTTTTAAAATTAAATCAATATCTTGATTAACCTTTCTTAAAAAAGAAAAGAAATTAACAATAAAATTTTTAAAATTGAATATATGCGTATGAATGAATATTTATTCTTTAGAACAAGTTCTTAATTTTTGTTTTTGTTTTGCTTAAAATAAATTAATTTTATTTTTAGGTGTTATCAAACGCAATTATGATATAAAATTAAATTTCTGTTTATTGATATAAATTATTGTGCACTAACTTCTCTGTAGTTTTGTTCCCAAAAAATACTATAAAATTAAAAGTATATTTTAAGTTGCAGTACATAATACAAAAGACACACATCCAGCCCCAGAAATGAGGTTGAGCCAAATTTCATAATAATATAGAATATAGTTTGCAAAAATTTTTCCATTGAATGACGCCATGTTTTCAATACTGTTCTTTAAGTAAAGCAAGAAAGAAAAAGGAAAATTTGAGAGAATTTAGTAACAACATATATATATATATATATATATATACATTTAAACTGCAAACACGCAGTATAATTAACGTAAAGAACGATGCTTGTATAGGAGAATATTCCGCGCAAGATGTAGAGGAATTACGGCATTTGATTGAGTGAGGCCCATATGGTTATCATATCTGACCGGCAATCGGAAGATCCCGGGTTCGATTCCCGGGTGGTTACCTCATTTGTTCATTTGTTTCGTTCTCTCTCATCTTGCGCAGAATATCCTCCTATACAAGCGTCGTTCTTTACGTTGATATATATATATATATATATATATATATATATAATCCAATCATGAAATGGACATGTTAAATATCTTAAAAAGTGGACGTTTAATTCTGCCAGGCGAGGTTTAAGTTTTGGTGTTTGGCTGAAATACTATAGTTACTCTTTTTTTTTTTTGATGTATTGAATCTGACGTGAATGGAACGAGTTTCTTGCGTATATTGAAGTTCTAAAAATAGTAGGTTAGGCATTGCTGAAAATCGAAGATTTTGTTCTAAAGCTGGATGCTTCTGCTTTGGGGATAGTTGGTGAGTGAAGTTATAATTTAGGGACCTCTTTGCGAGGTTGACTCGCTTAACAAGTCGGGCTAATATCATGAAATAAAACCGATAGTATTTGTCATTTACCATTACTTACTGAAACTATCGTGGATTTAATTTTCACAGAAGAGTTCATTATTATATGCACGGCGTGTGTGTAACATATACTCTATATATATAAGCTGTGTGTGTGTACAGTATATTCAACAATTGCGGTAATAAATGACACAACATGCGTCCAAATTCTCACCTAATTTGCAATAGCTGAAAACGAAGCAATCAGGTGTGAGTTTTGTCAAAAATTGCATGACTTTAACTGTAGGAATTTGGACAGTGTAATTCTAAATTTGCAAAAACTGCAATTTCCACAATCTTAGTATCCGCAAAACTTGTGCAAAATACCAGAGATGCAAGTAGGGGAAAAATGTCGTTACATCCACCCTGAAAGGGACACGACAGTTCAGCAGCCAAAACCTGTTTTGCAGATATTATTAAAGGTGGTGGAAATTGCAGTTTTTGCTAAATTTACAATTTCTATTTTTTAATGGAAATTATATAAAGTGGGAAGTGCTTAGATACATTGCCCGTCCTTGTATCTACAATGTCATTTTGCATAATATTTGCATACGATAATCTCTACGCTTTTAGTTATCATCTTTTTTATCATTATCTTCGTTTGGTAGTTTCATCACATCACAGAGTGTACCTGTTTATTTTCTTTATTTTACAGTAGTGTCTATTTTCGTTTTATCTTTTCATTTGTTTCTCATCTACACCGTTTTCCTTCGGGACCATTTTGGTCATCTTTTCCTTCCATTATTCTCTCTTTCTTTATCGCATTCGTATGTTCCATTTCTTTAAATTCCGCAAACGAGTTTGCAATTTCCGTACATGAATCACACAAGTTTAATGCCCGTAATCTGTTTCGCGTTCAACACAAGACGTATTTTCCTATCGTCCAAATTCATACAGTTAAAATCATGCAATTTTTTGACAAAACTCACACCTCATTAATTCGTTTTCAGCTATTGCAAATTAGGTGAGAATTTGGACGCATGCTGTGTCATCTATTACCGCAACTGTTGAAGAACTGTACACACCACACACACACACAGCTTATATATATATATATATAAAATATATTGTTACTAAATTCTCGTTTTTGCTTTACTTAGATAACAATATTGAAACCGCGTCATTCAATACAAAAAATTACTAAGAAATTATTACGAAATTTTGGCCAACCAATTGATTTCTCTGGATGGATTGTATGTATGTACTTTGTATTATGTATTACAACTTAAAACACTTTTAATTTAATAGTCCCTTAGTGGATTAAAACTATGGAAAAGTTAAATACAGCAGTCCCTTGCCAAACGCTGGTTTTGCAACCGCGGTTTCGAGTATCCACGCAAAATTTCTGTATACCGTTTTGGCTGCCGCGGTCTAGTTTTGCTTAACCACGGTTTTTCGTGTTCCGTGCCGTAGCAATCATTTATTATTTCGTTTGTCGTCGAGTTCATGTTGATAGTGAGGTGAAGGTCATCCGATCATTATTAAAAGTAAATAAAAGTATTCTTATTCACTATTAATATTTAATGTTGTTTTGTTCGTTAACGTTAATATAGATATTAATGTTGTTCTGTTCGTACAGGTACATATTTCTCATGTTTGCTGAGTAAATAGGATGTGCAATTAAGGAAAAAAGTGAGGGTCAACCACGGACGTGGAACCCAACCCCCAATTTCCCATAAACCTTTAATGCTATAATTGCTACCAATCGCAGTTTTCCCAACCACGGGAATTTCCAGGAACGTAATTCCTACGTGGTCCAGGGGTTTCCTGCACAATAACTAACAAAAACAGTAGTTATTTAATTTCATAACAATTTTGCGTTAACTACACGCAAAAATAAAAGTAAATTTTATTTAGAATAAAAGGACAGCGCCGCTGAAATATTCTGAAGAATATTTATTTATTCATGAGCAAATCTTTAATTTTTAAAGTTTAATTTTTAATTTAAATTTTTATTTTTAAGAAAATTAATCAAGATTTTAGTTAAATTTTAAAAATTTTAAAATAGAAAATGAAATAAAATTTCGAGGGTAACTAATATATATTTATTTTGTTCTAGTGTATATTTTATCCAAGACAATTTCAATTTTTAGTATTATATCGTATTATCGAACGACTTTCGTTTATAATATATATTTGTTAAGACGCTTATTTCATGTTGCTCATCCTATCATTTTAACTCCCTTAACTTTAAGTCTAAAAATGAGGCCCGAACTGTAGTTTGCGATGTTTCCAAGCTTAAGTACCAGATAATTTCGGATCTTGTGGGTTATAACCCATTATTTCTTCTTTCCTTGTTAGGTCAACTGTACGCCCCTGACAATTGTTTAGGTTAAGTCGTGATATTTTCGTTAAAATATTCGTTAGTTTTAACGGAAATATCACGACTTAACCTAACCAAGTGTTAAGGGCGTACAGGCGACCTAACCGGGAAACAAGAAATGATGCGTTATAACCCACAAGATCCATAATTTCTTATCTTTGATCCCTGAAATTTTTTTTACATATTAAATTTGTTTTTGATTGGCCAATTACAGTACAATACGCTGAGCTGATAACGTGGGATTACGTTCCGAGCCTGCCCAACGATATCCTACGATATGCCCTCCACGTTATCTAGTATTTTATTTACAAAACACCACTCTATGGTACGACCCTCATTGGTCTTCTTAAACTTAAATAATTCTTATTAAATGATATATTTGTTAAATAAGAATTAAAACCTTTAAATAACGAAAACATTTGAAAACCAAAGTAATTCCTTTATTATGAAACTAAAAATTAAGATTTAAAACTACACAAAATTCACCGTTTCGTTTACCTCATTCGTTGGTAGACAGCTGAATATTGATATCATAAATTGGTCTGAAACAACATTGACATGTGTCTGTAGCTCCTTTACGCTCTTTCTTTTCCTTTTCATTTTCCATCTTTCGTCCGATGGTTTCTTCAATGTTTCTCTGTTCCTTATATATCGCATACGAATTCATTTCTACCTCGCATTCATTACAGAGAAACTTTATACAGTTAACCTGTTTTATGCCTGCTATGTCAGAGGTATTATTTTCATCCTATTTTATGTATCCATAGACCAGTAGATGGTGGCATACATTACATCTAGTTGCTCTGCACTTTTATATATACTGTATACATATATATATATATATATATATATACCTTACTGAACCTCATTTTAGATCCGTGCGTTGGTCTCTCTTCACAAGAAGGTCAACCTGTGGCCCGCCTTTAGGCCTGGCTTGGTGGAGGAGCGAGTTGCTCTCTTGCGCTCTCCATCGTACATAGCCAGGTACACCCGGCTCATCTGGTACCGTCCTGAGCCAAGCATCTAGTCTTCTTTTGAAGACTTCAACTTTGACCCCTATAACGTTTCGGAGGTCCTTTGGAAGCTGGTTAAAAAGTCTTAATCCCCTGACAACCAAGCTATTTTCCTTCAGTGTTGAAGAGGTCCCTTGTCAGGCCTTTAATTTGGGAATACTACAAATTCTGCCTTTCCTATTTTTCCTGATTCTTTCCAAGAGTACAGATTTAGTTTATGTAGTCTTTTCCAGTAGTTCAGTTCTTTACAGCCATCAATCTTAGCTGTGAAATGTCTCTGAGTGCCCAACCTATATATATATATATATATATATATACCTGTCAAGTGTTCCGCGCGTCGATCTGTCTACCTGCGAAAGTAAGGCTGGTGGCCCCTCCTCTATCCCTGATTGGTGTCTTAGAGAATTGCTTTCTTTTCCTGGGTTCGCCATATCACATAGCCAGGTGCACCCGACTTATCAGGAACGATCTTAACCCAGGTGTCCAACATTTTTCTAAATACGTCCACATGGACACCAGATGTTCTCCTGATGAACCTTGGTAACTGGTTAAATAGGCTTGACCCTCTGACAACAAAGCTATTTTCCTCCAGAGTTGACGATATCCCTTGTCTGACCTTTAGTTTGGAAACGCTGCACATTCTACCTTTCCTATTTTCCAATGCTGTTTGGATGGTTATCGGGTTCGGTTTGAAGTTAGGTATTAGATTCTCTATTAAGTTATTTTTCATGTGTATATTATGGTGCATATCTCTCTTCTTCTTTCCAGCGAGTACAGATTCAATGCAGGCAGTCTTTCACAGTAATTTAGTTCTTTGCAGCCATTGATCTTGGTTGTAAAATTTCTTTGGATTTCCTCTAGCTTGTTAATTTCCACCTTTTTTTATGAGGACGTCAAGATTTAGCAGTATTTCAGTTTTGGTATGATCAGTGTTTTCACCAAGGGACTCATTAATTTCTTGTCTCTTTTTTCAAAAGTTCTCAATATCTGCCCCGTAATTCATTTTGCTTTATTTGTCCTTATCATATTTTGTGTGTCAGGTTTTGCATCGTCGGTCATTGTGATCTGTTTGCAAGGCACCTCTTCTGCGTTTCTAATTTTTTGGTGAATTTTGTATCATCCGCAAAGCATGTTACTATACTGTTGTTAGTTACTTCGTTGTCTATGTCTGTCAGCATGATAAAGAATAAGAGTGGAATTAATACTGTTCCTTGTGATACTGTGCTACGTACTTCCGATTTTGATGATGATATTCCTTGGATTTTAAAAACTTGTTTACGTTCTCTAAGAACGTTATTCCCATATGTTTCATTTTATGCTGTTATACTATGATCACGCTTATCGAATGCTTTACCAAAATCCGTGATATTACATGGTAGTTTTCTTTGTTTTAAAGTACGTCTATAATATTGTTGTAATGTTCTGTTAGTTGTAGTAGGCAAGGTCTTCCTGATCGGAATCCGTGCTGCTTCTAATTGAATGTTTCGTATGTGTCGAAAAAGTCATAGACTTTCTTTCTAGCTATTTTTTCAAGTATTTAGGTGAGATGGGATATCAGTGACACTGGTGTATAGTTCTTTGCTTGAGACCTATCCCCTATTTTATATATAGGAGCGATGTTTTTTCGTTTTCAAGATGCTCGGTATTTTCCGTGTCTAAGGATCATTTCCATATATAATATAAGGGTGTAGCTATTTCATTGTTACAGTGTTTAATCATGAAAGCGCATCTTCCTCTTCCCTCTCTGAATAGCCCTTAATTTCACCTTCTATCATACATTTTCATCGATAATTAATCGATAACTTTTCTCGTATCTCTTTTCTGGCATGGTTTTCTGTGAAGTTCATTAATTTTGCAACTACCTTCTTTATATTAAAATATTGAAGTAATGTCGGCATTCCAAATTGGTTGTCGAAGATTATAATGTTAATATATTTCATAGGGCCATTTTAAATTGTACGCGTATGGCATGCGTCGAATAACAACATTTGCATTATTCATCGATGTTTGGCAGATATAATCCGTAGATATTTTTAGGTTCAATAAAATTCCCAAAACAATAAATTTTTTATTTACTTGACCTTTTAACCCTTTATCGCCCAGAGGTGTTTTCGAGACTGACTAAAATCGTCTGGCGTTATCCACAACAAAACCATTAAAGTGACTCTGAGTACTAAAGGGTTAAATTAGAGCTTCGGTAAGTAAGTAAATATGAACTACATTCCGTTTAATAAAACTTCTTTTATAAAGTGACCATTGTTGATAAAGTGACCATTGCGTAGAAAGTACTCAGTTTTAATATATATATCCTAGAGAGAGAGAGAGAGAGATGCCACAAGAAAAAACTATAAAAACAATATAAGAATATATAGGACGGAGGATTATATATATATATATATATGCACGTGAAGCAGTTCCCTTTAAATTTACTTTAATGTATATATATATATATATATATATATATATATATATATATTTGTCAGGTATGCATACATATGCCCTGTAATTTTCATGGTAATTAGTATTATATTTAGTGAGAAATGAAATAAGAGGAATTACTTTCGTACCGCCCCTCGTATATATATATATATATATATATATTATATATATATATACTAAAGTAACTAAGTACAGTAGCACTGTAGCAATGAGGTTTTACTCCTCATTTCCCCTTAAAATTCCAAATAATTTAGTATAAAAGACGGAGCAGCCAAGCTTCGGGTCTCGCTCAGAGAGTCTGATAGTTCCTTGGTGTCATTTCGGAGTGGTGTCCCTGGGTATTTTGTGGAGACGGGAATTTCAGGTTGGTATATTCTGGCATTTTGGTGAATTCGGCTCTTTGGTTATCTTGGGAAATGACAGAAGGCAAGGCAATATTAAACTTTTGGATCACCTGAAGATCAGGGCCCCCAGCATTCGTTAGTTAGCCTAATAAGGCTAACTAACAAAAATATCACGACTTAACCTAACCAATCGTTAGATCAACTGTACGCCCTTGACGATTGGTTTAGGTTAAGTTGTGATATTTTCGTTAGTTAGCCTTATAAGGCTAACTATCGAAGGCTGGGGGCCCTGAACTTCAGGTGATCCAAACTATTATCTAATTGTAATAACCTTGAAGTAAACCTCTTATTATCATCTTTGAACGATTCTGAGATCAAAAGCACGATTAAAACGCAAACACGTCAACAAAACTCAATCGTATTCGTACACTCCAAAGGCACCAACATCTCGACCCACTTAACAAGATGAAATGGTTGGAATGCAAACCAAGTATTCCACCCGTTTCAATGAACCTTTAGCCTTGTATGTATGTGTGTATGTATGTATATATGTATGTATATATTAGATTGGTTGATTTATACCCAGAAACCATTATTTTCATGAAGCTTAAATTTGACCTAAAGAAAAAGATCACAGGTTTTTATAGTGTTTTGAAACGAGACAAAGATAAGATGGTTTATACTAAGAAAAGTGAGTTAATCGTATTTTTAAGAGGGTTAATAAAAGATATTATCTTTGTGAGAATCCATGAATTATAACATGTTTAGAAATGAGGTTTAGTAATCTGTAATAAAAGTAAAACGATCTGTAAGTAAACATTTATGGATTTTATTTTATTATTTGGTACCTTGCCACACAATATAACTTAAAACTTGTTTATTAAGACAAACTGAAAGAACAACATAATGTTTGTAAATGTTCCTCTATCGTTGTACCATACGGTATCATATATATATATATAATAATATATATATATATATATATACCCTGATATACAGGGTGGGGCAAAAGTCGCTTTCTGATTTGAAATGTCTGTAATTTTCTAATGTATGATTTTTTTCTTCCAGATTTAATTAAAGAATGAGCCCTGAAGTTTTATTATGAATAAGTACACTCCGCAGCAGCGTGCCAATATTGTGGCAATTTATTGGAGAAATAATTATACTTAGGGACGCAGCGAGAATACTGTCGTGTTTCCAACACAAGAACTCCTCCAACGGCACCAGCGATTCGTAGTTTGATTTCTTGATTTATGGCATCGGGTACAACGGGAGAGTCGAGGCGTTCTGGTAGACCTCGAAGTAGTCGCTCCCGAGACTCTATCGATCGAGTAAGGCAGGATGTAGACGACAACCCAGACTCAACACGGAGACGCGCTACTCATTTACAGATTGAACGACGGTCCCTGCGGCGAATTTTGACAGAAGATTTCGGTCTTTTTCCTTATAAAATACATCTGGTGCAACAACTAAAGCCGATAGACCATCAATTACGCCTACAATACAGCCGTAATATTCTCAATCTTGCAGAACAAGACAATGACTTCATATCGAATTTCATGATGACGACGAAGCACACTTTCATTTGACGGGCTATGTTAATGAACAAAATTGCAGATTCTGGGGTTCCCAAACTCTGCATATTATTCATGAGAGGCCTCTGTACTCACTTCGCGTAACAGTTTGGTGTGGAATTACCAGTGCAAAAATAATCGGTCCCTATTTTCTTGAGGACGATGAGTGAAATACCGTAACTGTTAATGGAGAACGATACAGAGTGATGATCAGAAACTTTTTAAAACCTAAGATGCAGCAGCTGAGTCAGGAAGAACAGGACAGAATGTTGTTTGAACAGGACGGTGCTACGGCACACACGGCACGCCAAACAATTGCCCTTTTAAAGACTGTTTTTCCAAATCGTCTTTTCACGCGATTTGGCGCTTTGATTTGGCCACCACGCTCACCCGATTTATCGGCCACAGATTTTTTCCTATGGGATTATCTTAAAGAACATGTCTATGCCAATAAACCGGAAACCTTCGAAGAGTTGAAAAACAACATTAGGCGGGAAATAAACGGTGTACCCTCAGAAGTTTTAAATAGAGTAATGGACAGTGCACTAGAAAGAGCGAGGATTTGCGAACGCATTAATGGCGGTCATCTACAAGCTATTATTTTTCATGCATAATGGAGATAAAATTCGATTCAGTAAAGAATTTAATATATATATATATTATATATATTACTACATGATTAAGTATAAACGAGGGATATGGAAGGAGGGACTTCATGAAGGACAGTAGCATAGCCGCAAAAGGGGAGAGTGCAAGAATGTTGCAAGTGATGACGTAATGTTGCAAATGGAGGGTGGGGGTTGTTGCAAAGGGGGGAGGGGGGGGGGTTGCAAAAAAAAGAAAAAAAAAGAAAAAAAGAAAAAAAAAAAGTACTGGCTTTTGTTGCCAACCTAGGTTGCAAGGGGCATGCAACTTGGGGGCCCCCCAAGCTATTCCCCCCAAAAGGACCAGAGAGAAAGGAGGAGAGAAAGGAGGAGAGGTGTTCACCTGGCAGGAGCCAAGTGCACATTAAGACTTCAGCCGAGTAGGCGTTGTTTTATAGGCTCCTAATCAGCCAGAATCAGCCAGTTGACTGAGCCAAGGGGGGAGGGGTACACCTGAAGGAGAGAGAGACACCTGTAGGAGAGAGAGAGAAACCTGTAGGAGAGAGAGAGACGCCTGAAGGAGAGAGAGACACCTGAAGGAGAGAGAGACACCTGTAGGAGAGAGGGACGCCTGAAGGAGAGAGAGAGACGCCTGAAGGAGAGAGAGACACCTGTAGGAGAGAGAGAGACGCCTGAAGGAGAGAGAGACACCTGAAGGAGAGAGAGACACCTGTAGGAGAGAGAGACGCCTGAACGAGAGAGAGAGAAGCCTG
>JAJOZX010007809.1:135000-182500 GCA_023014485.1 Bathynomus jamesi | reverse complement strand
TTGTAAGGTAAGGTAAGGTACATACACATATACATATATATATATATATATTTAACTGCATACATACATACATACATACATATACACACATACATACATACATATACACACATATACATACAAACACATTTAACTGCAATGACCACACACATACGCACATACACATACATACATACACATACACTCATACAGCAAAAAATTGAAAAATAAAATTGTAAGGGAAACAACAGACAAAAACAAATTTTTTTACCAAAGATTTAACAACCTGCCCTTTTTGTTTAAACCTGTAAACGTAATAAAGTTGCACATAACTTTTTTTGTGTTTATTTCTCCAAGAAACGAATTGCGGAAATGGAATCAGCGTACAAATCTACGTTTATACCAAAAATATGAAAAAAATCCAATGCCGGACCTAAAACCGAAAAGATCCGTAAAGGGTAACTTATAATATTGTTCCGTTTGTGACATTGCAAGTAATCAATCTTGGTAACAATTGCTTGGTACTTTTCCATTATTAGCTACAGATTAGAAGAAAATCATACGTAAAATCATACAAATCACAAGATTTCTTCTATTTCACTTTCATCGTAACTACTTTTCTGAGTTTCGATGATACGATCGTTCTCTCATTTCGGCTGAGAAATTCAGATGGAGATTTTCTTTTCTACAAAACTGCTCTTGAGAGAAATCAGTTTAAAAAACATCAATATACAACTCAAATTCTGTCATTCACCGTTTTCACATTCTACCCTCCAAGAAATACATTCTCAAGGGGTCTTTTCCGCTTGTGGGCTAGCAGCAAATTTAATGAAAATCGGAATACTAATGTAGTTTTGGTCACTGATTTCAAATATAACTTTTTTTTTGGAGAAATGAAAAACAAACATGTTAGAGCACTTTAAATAATTAATATGTGTTTTAACTAGCTTAAACTAGTTACAGAGGATTGTGTTAAAATTAGCCAGTCACAAACTGCTACTGTTTAAAAAAAGTGCTTTAAGTGTGGGAGAGTGTGTGCCTTTGATAAAAATACCCAGTTCTTTCGTTGCCAAAAGCATCGGTCAAACAATAAAAAGTGCAACTTTACAAAGAATACGTTTTTTGAAGGATCCCGGCAGATCTGTAAAAGTAGCAGAAAAAAATCAAGAATTAATGCTCAGTTAGGTCAATTGAATGCCCGGTTAGGTCAACTGTACGTCCATGACGATTGGTTAGGTTGTCATGATATTTTCATTGAAAACACATTAATTATTTAAAGTGCTCTAACATGTTTGTTTTTCATTTCTCCAAAAAAAGAAAGTTATTTTTGAAATCAGTGACCAAACTACATTAGTATTCCGATTTTCATTAAAATTCGCAGCTAGCCCCCAAACGGAAAAGATCTTTTTCAAGGCTGACATGTGGATTGCGAAAGTGGATGTATTAAATACGCATGCGTTGTACCCAAATTACAATCATATTCGTTCAATTTACGTGCAAAATGGTCAGAGCTAGTGTTTTGCACGTGTACTTCGTGCAGAGTTGTAACTTGAAGCACAGTGAGGACCTTCGGAATGTACTGGGTGAGGTGAAAAAAATAAACACAGCTACTCCTGTGTACAAGCTTCGTGGTTGAATATTTTAAATAGCTTATTCAGTTCCAAGAGGATCTGTCAGGTCTGAAAAGTTTAAACGAGAGGCGATTAATGGGTAATTTTTAATTTGATAAGCCATGATAGTTTGTTTACAATTTGTCTCCTCTCTTTTCCCACTCATACGTGAAGCCTATTCATTTAAAGGAGTGGAGCTTAAGTGGTCATTGGGATGAATTTCATAAGGAGCAATCCACTTCTCATTAAAAGCAATTAATTCAAAATTATTTAAATATTTATTTTACTTTATCTTTATAAATTCGTATTCTATCTTGAAAGAAAATGATAAATGTTGTCTTGGTTTTTGATTTAGAGTAACTTTTCTAAAAAAAAAAAAAATCGGTACATGACTTTCCTTTAATATTATTATTAGTTTTATTATTGTTAATAATAATAATACTGTACTGTAATTTGTCAATCTAAAACAAATTTAGGTTAATATTGGAGTTTACTCCCAGTCACAAGCAGTTGAACAAGTATTATATATTAAATTGCCATTAAAAACTGATTATAAAAATATATATCTTATCTTGTGCAAATTTGCTCAAATGTAGTTTTTTTAATAAAATTTATTTCCTATTTTGGCTATAATGTACTTTTCTCTTACAATATTTTTCCTGATTTGGCTATTTTTTCGCTACTCTGGCGACTTAATTAGTTTATTGTTTTCTGTTAGAGCTATTTTTTCGCGACTAAATTTTGTTTGTTTGGTGAGTTTTGTGCTAATAGTATGACGTGTCAGTCCTGTGAACTTTATTTTGAAGTCTAGGTTAGGTTAGCTTATATTATGTTATTAGTTTTTCGCTTTTACTCCCAGTGTGGTTTCATAATGAAATCAAACTTTTCTGATTAATTTTGAGCTGTTTTGCACGTTTCCTGTGGTCATGCGTCGTTTACGAGATCTCGTACCATGAACATATCCGATATGTTTATGTTACGATATCTCGAAACCTACGCATTTGCACAGGAAACCAATGGCAGATTCGTGCAAAACACCTCAAAATTGACCAGAAAAGTTTGCTCTCATTATAAAACCAGACTGGGAATAAAATCCAATATTTACCCAAATTTAATATGTAAAAAACTTTTCAGGTATCAAAAATAAGAAATGATCTCATAGTTAAGCTTGGAAACGTCGCAAACTATAAGAATGTTTTAAAAACGAAAACCAACCTAGAGTTTGGGCCACATTCTTACACTTGAAGTTAAGGAATTAAAATGATAAGATCAGTAACATGAAATAAGCCCCTTAACAAATATATATTTAAAAACGAGTCACACGGTAATTACAGTACTAATAATTGAAAGTATGACTGGGATGGAAAATACACTGGAACAAAATAAATATATATTAGTTACCCATTGAAATTTTACATCATTTCAGATTTTAAAACTTTAAAAAAAATTTTAATATCTTAATTAACCTTTTTTAAGGAACAAAGAAATTGAAATTTAACAATTAAATATTTAAAATTGAAGATATACTTATGAATGCATATACAGTATTTGCTGACAAAAGTATAAAACATTTATTAACCATTTTAATTTTATAATCTCAGAAAAAACAAAAGAATATTCATTAGTTTACGACTGGGGTTGGGGAACCTGGGTAAGTCACCCTAAATGGGGTAAAAATGAAAATGTCGGGGGTAATGAAAGCTCAATAAACATATAAATAAAATTGCACAAAAATTAATTATTTAATAAGCGAGGCTAATTAATTATCAAAGTTATATTTTTTTCGAACAAATAATTTCAAGTCTAGGGAGTAATATCGTTGTACACAAATATATTTTGGGGTAATACCCAAAAAAGTTCGCCGACCACTGGTTTACGATATATAATTATTGTAATTTTATTTTTGCGTTTTAAGAAACGACATTGTAATATGGAATTAAATATTTTTTTTGATGCAACGTATTGTATAGTAATTTTTTTGTAGTTTTGTTCCCAAATAATACTATAGAAGTATATTTTTAGGTGTAGAACATAATACAAAAGACACACGCAATTCAACCCGAGAAATAAAAATTAAATTGGTAAAAATACTGTAGGGCCTTAAAAGTTAGATCCGAGATGATTTTTTGGAAGCAATTAATCTCGGCATCGGGGTCCACTCTAGTTTATTCAGTTCCAAGCAGATCTCTCGGGTCTTAAAAAGTTAAAGGACAGACGATTAATGAGTATTTTTAAATTAAGCCATGATAATTTGTTTACAATTTGTCTCCTCTCTTTTTCCACTCATAAGTGAAGCCGATTCATTTAAAGGGGTAGAGCTTAAGTGGTAATTGGGATGAATTTCAAAAGGAACAATCCACTTCCCATTAAAGGCAATTATTCTAAATTATTTAAATTTTGGTTTTAGTTTTACGATAAATTCGTTTTCTTTCTTGAAAGAAAATAATAATTGTTGTTCAGGTTTGAATTTAGAGTAACTTTTCTAAAAATAATTGGTACATGGATTTCCTTTATTATTAATAATAATTATAATAACAACAATATTGTACTGTAATTGGTCAATCGAATACAAATTTAATATGTAAAGAAAATTTTCAGGGATCAAAGATAAGAAATTATCTGGTAGTTAAGCTTAGAAACATTGCAAACCATAAGAATGTTTTAAAAACTAAAACCAACCTAGAGTTCGAGCCTCATTCTTACACTTAAAGCTAAGCAATTAAAATGATAACATCAGCAACTTGAAATAAGCCTCTTAACAAATGTATATTAAAAATAAAAGTCACTTGGTAATTACGATACTAAAAATTTCAAATATGTCTTGGTTTCTTGGATGAAAAATACACTAGAACAAAATAAATATATATTAGTTACCCTTTCAAAATTTTATTTCATTTCATATTTTTAACTTTTTAAAAGTAAATCAATATCTTGATTAACCTTTCTTAAAAAAAAAAGAAATTAACAATTAAATTTTTAAAATTGAAGATATGCTTATGAATGAATATATATTTTTTAGAAAAAGTTCTTAATTTTTGTTTTTGTTTTGCTTAAAATAAATTAATTTTATTTTTGCGTGTTATCAAAGGCAATTATGATATAAAATTAAATTTCTGTTTATTGATATAAATTATTGTACACTAACTTCTCTGTAGTTTTGTTCCCAAAAAATACTATAAAATTAAAAGTATATTTTAAGTTGCAGTACATAATACAAAAGATATACACAGAATGCAGCCCCAGAAATGAGGTTGATCCAAATTTCATAATATAGAATATAGTTTGCAAAAATTTTTCCAGAAAGAAAAAGGAAAATTTGAGAATTTAGTAACAATATATATAATATATATATATATATACTACTCAAAAGAAGTTAAGGGTCAAAAATATTTGTGCATATAAATATAAGCTAACGAGCTAAAATGGTGACGACTAATGACAAAATAATTCTTTGATGGCTCAAGAACAGAAAACACAAAACAAAAACTTTTGATTAGACACTAGTTTATTACCCTGATGAAAAAAAGTCATGCACCCCCCAAAATGATGTTCACACAAGTCGCAGAAGCTTCAGTAACTGGTGTAGCCACCGTTAGCATTCACACATTCTTGACAACGTTGGCGCATGCTGTTCATCAGGCGTTGGAAATAACGTTGAGGGATCGCTTGCCATTCTGCGACTAATCGCTGAGCCAGTTGCCGGAGGTTGATGGCAGGGACGTGATGTGATCGAACTCGCCACCTAGTTCATCCCACGCATGCTCAATGGGTGACAAGTCGGGTGAATATGCAGGCCAATCCATGTGGTGAACGTTCTGCTCCTGCAGGAAGTCGGTCACCACCCTGGCACAATGAGGTCTTGCGTTGTCATCCTGGAACCAAGCTCCTGGTCCAATCCGCTGCAGAAGTGGAATTACCAGAGGTTGAACAATCTCGTTGAGATAACGCTGACCAGTCAAATTTCGTTGACGACGTACAGAGGGTTCTGTGGTTCATGGATATCCCCGCCCACACCATCACATTCCTCCTCCAAATGGTAGACGTTGAGCAACGTTGACATCAGCAGATCTCTCTCCTTGACGATGATAAACACGAGCCCGGCCATCATTGAACTGAAGCGAGAAGCGTGACTCATCTGTGAACATTGTCTCTGCCCACTGACCACGGTTCCACCGGATATGACGTCTGCACCAATCTCGGCGAGCCCTTCTGTGACGGACAAGTAGCGGTGGTCGGACTGCAGGATGCCAGCATCGCAAACCTCGGTCTCGCAGATGATTCCTAATGGTCTGGTCGGACACGTTGGTGCCTCTGGCAGCTCTGAGTTGATCCTGAAGATGCCGTGCGGTCACAAAGCGCTGTCACAACGCCGTTATCATCAGGAAGCGGTCTTCTCGTGCTGTTGTTGATCGGGGTCTTCCAGAACGGGGGTGATTCTGAACAGCATTAGTTGTCCTGAACCTCTGCCAGAGTCTGCCGATAACGCTTTGGCTTACATTTAGACGCTGAGCCACAGTTCTCTGAGTTTGTCCATCTTGTAGCCAGCCAATGGCCCTTCCCCCGTCTTGGATGCTGAGTTGTTGTCGAACCATCTTCAAATTTCAAGTGATGAATGGAAAATGCTCAGCCCTTTATTGCTAAAATTGGCATGCATGGAATGACACTCATGCAAAACACGTGCAAATGGTGCATGAGGTGTCACAATGGGTGTTTCGAGGCAGTTTGTCAGTTTAGTCTGACTAAGTTCGTGCTTCAAATCTATGAAAAGGAAATCTGGGTTAACTTAAAAAGTTTCTAAAGATAAGTGCAATGATTGCATGTCCCATAATAACGTGATGTCTATAGTCCAAATGACAACCAAAAGGGGGATATCTAACCCTACCTGGCTTAAAAAGACATACTTACAAAAATGATCAAAAAATTTCCTTTGACCCTTAAATTCTTTTGAGTAGTATATATATATATATATATATATATATATATATATATATATCGTAAAGAACGACGCTTGTATAGGAGAACATTCCGCGCAAAATGAGAAGAGAGAACGAACAAATGAAAAAAATTAGGTAACCACCCGGGAATCGAACCCGGGATTCCGATTGCCGGTCAGATATGATAACCACTACACCATAGTCCTCACTCAATCAGAAGTCGTAATTCCTCTACATACGCGCAGAAACCAATGCCCCGAGGGGGGCACCTCTCGCATGCCGTACCTATATATACATTTCAACTGCAAAGAACACGCAGTATAAATAACGTAAAGAACGACGCTTGTATAGGAGAACATTCCGCGCAAGGTGAGAAGAGAGAACGAACAAATGAAAAAATGAGGTAACCACCCGGGAATCGAACCCGGGATCTTGCGCGGAATGTTCTCCTATAAAGCGTCGTTCTTTACGTTATTTATACTGCGTGTGCTTTGCAGTTGAAATGTGTATATATAGGTACGGCATGCTGGAGGTGCCCCCTCGGGGCATGGTTTCTGCGCGTATGTAGAGGAATTACGACTTCTGATTGAGTGAGGACCATGGTGTAGTGGTTATCATATCTGACCGGCAATCGGAAGATCCCGGGTTCGATTCCCGGGTGGTTACCTCATTTTTTCATTTGTTCGTTCTCTCTTCTCATCTTGCGCGGCATGTTCTCCTATACAGCGTCGTTCTTTACGTTATTTATACTGCGTGTTCTTTGCAGTTGAAATGTGTATATATAGGTACGGCATGCGGGAGGTGCCCCCCTCGGGGCATTGGTTTCTGCGCGTATGTAGAGGAATTACGACTTCTGATTGAGTGAGGACCATGGTGCAGTGGTTATCATATCTGACCGGCAATCGGAAGATCCCGGGTTCGATTCCCGGGTGGTTACCTCATTTTTTTCATTTGTTCGTTCTCTCTTCTCATCTTGCGCGGCATGTTCTCCTATACAAGCGTCGTTCTTTACGTTATTTATACTGCGTGTTCTTTGCAGTTGAAATATATATATATATATATATATATATATATATATATATATATATATCCCATCATGAAACGGACATGTTAAATACCTTAAAAAGTGGACGTTCAATTCTGCCAGGCGAGGTTTAAATTTTGGTGTTTGGCTGAAAATACAATAGTTACTCTTTTTTTTTTTTTTGATGTATTCAATCTGACGTGAATGCAACGAGTTTCTTGCGTATATTGAAGTTCTAAAAATAGTAGGTTAGGCCTAGCTGAAAATCGAAGATTTGTTCGAAAACTGGATGATTTCTGCTTTGGGGGTAGCTGGTGAGTGAAGTTATAATTTAGGGACCTCTTTGCGAGGTTGACTCGCTTTACACGTCGGTCTAATATCATGAAATAAAACCTATAGTATTTGTCATTTACATTATTTACTGAAACTATCGTGGATTTAATTTTCACAGAAGAGTTCATTATTCTATGCACGGGTGTGTGTGTAACATATACTCTACATATATATATATATATATATATATATATATATATATATAAGCTGTGTGTGTGTACAGTATATTCAACAATTGCGGTAATAAATGACACAACATGCGTCCAAATTCAAACCTAATTTGCAATAGCTGAAACGAAGCAATCAGGTGTGAGTTTTGTCAAAAATTGCATGACCTTAATTGTATGAATTTAGACAGTGTAATTGTAAATTTGCAAAAACTGCAATTTCCACATTCTTAGTATCCGCAAAACTTGGGCAAAATACCGGAGATGCAAGGAGGGGAAAAATGTCGTTACTTCCACCCTGAAAGAAACACGACAATTCAGCAGCCAAAATCTGTTTTGCAGATATTAAGGTGGTGGAAATTGCAGTTTTTGCTAAATTTACAATTTCTATTGCAATTTAATTGCAGTCAATGCTGCAGTGTCACCTTCTTCATACAAATCCGGAAAAACGTAAAGTCGTGGTCCATGGTGGAGGGACTGCACTGGCAGAGGGAATGATTATTCACTGACGCGAAAATAGCTACTGTTACTCCGAACTGAAAAATATTTCCTTTTATATGCACAATCGCCAAGCTCCGCCCCAAAAGATTAAGGCCAGATGTTCGTAGTGATTGGTTGCCAGTGTAGCTGGGTGGAGCTATGATAAGTTTGTGTACCAATCGTAATACCGCTATAACGGGTCCGGTCGACTAATGGCATCTTTATATTTTCTCCAATAGATTTAATGCTCATATTACCCCTTGCTGTCTTTACCATGTCAATATTTTTACCCCACTATTCCGGATCATTAGTCACTAATGTAATCGAGAGGATTTTATAATAATGAAATTATAAATATATCCATTCCTTTAATTATATTTTTATAAAAGAAAAGAGCATTCGGTTTCCACGTTAAACTGTGGGTCTAAGGCGGAGTGAAAAGCTTTCCAATTCGGCGAGAAAGAGTTAATTATTATTACTACTGTAATTTGTACCACCCTATATATATATATATATATATATCCATTCCTTTATTTATTTTAAAAGAATGAACAAAACTCTCTCTCTCTCTCTCTCTCTCTCTCTCTCTCTCTATATATATATATATATATATATATATATATAAACAAAAGAGCATTCGGTTTCCACGTTAAACTGTGGGTCTAAGGCGGAGTGAAAAGCTTTGCAATTCGGCGAGAAAGAGTTAATTATTATTACTACTGTAATTTGTACCACCCTATATATATATATCCATTCCTTTACTTATTTTAAAAGAATGAACAAAACTCTCTCTTTCTTTCTATATATATATATATATATATAGAAAGAAAAGAGCATTCGGTTTCCACGTTAAACTGTGGGTCTAAGGCGGAGCGAAAAGCTTTCCAATTCGGCGAGAAAGAGTTAATTATTATTACTACTGTAATTTGTACCACCCTATATATATATATATATATATATATATATATCATTCTTTATATATTTTAAAAGAATGAACAAAACTCTCTCTTTCTTTCTATATATATATATATAGAAAGAAAAGAGCATTCGGTTTCCACGTTAAACTGTGGGTCTAAGGCGGAGTGAAAAGCTTTCCTATTCGGCGAGAAAGAGTTAATTATTATTACTACTGTAATTTGTACCACCCTATATATATATATATATATATATATATATATATATATATATATATATCCATTCCTTTATTTATTTTAAAAGAATGAACAAAACTCTCTCTCTCTCTCTCTCTCTCTCTCTCTCTATATATATATATATATATATATATATATATATATATATATATAATTATTAGTACTTTCAGGTTTGCCCACCTCATGCACCTTGTTTCTTTCGCTGATTATTATTTAATATAATTGTGTGTATATCTTTCAATAACAGAGATGTTATCTAAGAATATGACACCATACAAATTACGCGTAATAAAAATATAAAACATTTTCTTCGTTTCATTGTAGAAGTAATAACAACAGCAAAATTAAGAATTGGAGTGAAGTGAGGTTTATCCCGAGTAGACTGGAAGAAAGGTCAAATCGAGGTTATTTTGTTCCTTCAAAAAGGCCTCTGGGCAAACAGGTGTGATTCGAGTCGGGGATCGTTTTTCGTGTGTGTGTGTGTGTGTGTGTGTGTGTGTGTGTGTGTGTGTGTGTGTGTTGTGTGCACGATTTGTTCATTCGTTTATTATATATACAATCACCTATCTTCGTAAGGTTTCTTTTCTTTTAATTGTTTAGTGATTTTTTAATGTTTTAATTCACTTTAAGGTGAAAATCCATTTATATATATATACATATATAAGGAATGACAAAATTAAATAGACACGGTTATTATGATTCTTTCTATATATATATATATATATATATATATATATATATATATACAAACACGGATGGGGTGAGAAGTTTGTGGGGAATGAGGGAGGAGGGGGACGATCGTGTGTTTTGGTTTATTTTCACCTATCTTCGTAAGTTTTCTTTTTCTTCTGATTTTTATTCACATTATATATACAGAGGCGCCCGCGTGTGTGTGTGTGTGTGTGTTTGTGTGCACGAGTTGTTCATTCGTTTATTATATATACAAGCACAGATGGGGTGAGAAGTTTGGGGGGAATGAGGGAGGAGGGGTACGACCGTGTTTTGAATTGTCGTATGTTTCGCCTATCTTCGTAAGTTTTCTTTTCCTTTCGTTTTTCCCACTGTTATTCGTGACAACAGCGATTAACTACCATCATATAAATATATTGTGGTATTTTGATTAATATATGCTTTAATTTAATAAATATTGCTATCTGGCAACTCAGTCTTCGATTAGAAAAATATATAGCATAAACTGGTAACTCAGCCTTCTATTGAATACATGGCGCTATCTGGCAACGACAGCCGGATTAGAGGTCTATAAAAGAGCGAGAGGCTGATGACGGAGTCATACAAGCTCGGCTCCCAGCCGAGCAAGGACCTCTGGTCCTTTCTCTTTCTGGCCCTTTGGGAAAACCCCTTAGAGGCCTCTTATGTTAGGTATACCCCTTTGTCGAAAATAGCTTGGGGGAGAACTCCGCCTCCAAGTTGCATGCCCTTGCAATCGGCAACAAAGGCCGATACTCTCTCTTTCTCTCTCCCCCCTTCAGGTGTACCCCTCCCCCCTTGGCTCCTTCTAAGCCATCTTTTTTTTTTGGCAACACCCCACCCCCTTCGCAAACCCTACCCCCCTTCGCAAACCCTACCCCCTTTGCAATATGGTGCATAACCCCCACCCCCTTTGCAACACCATACCCCCTTTGCAACACCCTAGCTCCTTTTGCAACACCCACACCCTTTGCAATATTGCAACATTACGTAATAAATCGCAACATTCCTGCAATCTACCCTTTTTGTGAGAGACTTAAACGTAAGTTTAAGAAACTCAAACCTTACGAATGATTTAGTGTACGAAATCGTAAACAAAGGAAACACTGCACATACACTAATCCTAAAATCAAAGACTAACAAACGTATTAAAGACCGTAGAATATTAAAAATTCTAACCAATGGCCGATATAGCGCAGCCTTCCAAAGAGACACATTTCACGAGACACAGCATGAATTGTCCAGATTAATATATCAATTGAAGATGGAGAAATTGGCTGAAAGGTCCCCTGATATGTGCTATATTTACAGTAATATAGTGGAGCACCAGTTTGTTGGGGATACCCAGGCACGTCTGCTGCGCATTGCTCACATCCCCAACCATAGAGGAAGGAGTTTGAGTATTACATATGACAGACCCCATTATGTGAATGTCGCAACTAATTTAATAACCAATATCTCAATATATATAAGAACGATTGAGGGTGAAAACTTCCCATTCGGTAACGGGAGCTTAACAGTGAAGCTACACTTTCGACGCACTGAGTTATAATGGATAGAAAGCCTTTCACCGTCTATCGAGGGGTGAGATACCAGCGCGGTAGTGGACTTGGATCCATTTTTTCATCCATACTACGTACGGCTGTTCCTTTGCTGAAGAGGGGTGCCAGATACCTCGGAAGGAAAGCGCTACAATCAGGTCTTAACACTGCAGAAGACATATTGGCCGGGGCTAAACCTAAAGAAGCTCTAAAAAAACATTTAAAGCGTACACGGGACGAAATCATCAAAGATGCAAAGAGAAAAATGCGTGGTGGCGGGAAGAAGAAGAGGGCTGCCCGGAAGAAGGGGTCACGTGGTATTAAACGTAAAAGGATATCAAAAAAGAAGTGCTGTAAGCGAATGAAACCTATGGTTGACCACTTTTTTGACTGATATAAGCTAAGGACATTGATCTCATGAATCATAGTTTGTTTACTACTTGTCGAGAGAGGAGGCACTATTTCTAATTCGCCATGGCACGCTTCATCCACCCATGTAGTTCACAATGCTGTAAATCGGAGCTGTCCCTTTTTGAGCTGCCTCCAACTCAAGTTTCTATTGAGCACAGTGATTTTATTACAATTAACCCTTTAAACACAATTAGTTCCCCGAGTGCACCTATAGAATTCGTGATACCCAGCTCAGGCCCTTACTTTTTTGAACCAAACTGTGTGCACATGTACGCTAAGCTACGTATAGCCCATTCTGATGGAACGGTCTGCGATGACAAATATGCTGTATACCCTGAAACAAACTTTCTGCACTCCATATTCAACCAGTGTGACGTATATTTAAATCAGACCAACATATCGGCAGGCACGGGGTACTATCATCTACGAGCCTATCTGGAAAATGTCCTCAACTTTTTCAAAGAAGCGAAGGCTACCTTTTTAAGTGCCAAGGGATATCATCAAACTAAAGATGAAAGTAGTATAAAGGACAAATTTAAAAATTCTAAAAAGAAAATATATGAGTGTTTTGGACGGCTGCACACAGATTTCACTTTCCAGGAGAAGTTGCTTGTCAACGGGTGGATATGAAAATAAAGCTCACCCGCACGAGTCCTGAGATCTGCTTAAATCTGGATGCTGATCAAGAAGATGGTGCAAACCCCGTTGTGTTTCACATTATGGACACATACCTCCGCGTACGGCGAGTGAAATTAAGTTCACCAAAACAACTAGAAATTGAGAAAAATTTACTAAACGCTACATTGAAATATCCTATTAACAGAGTACAAATCAAACTATATACGGTGCCTGCAGGGTTGGCATCGAAGCAGATAGAAAACATTGCCCTGGGAAATCTTCCGAAAAGGATATTAATCGGAATGCAGGACCATGCTTCGGTGAATGGAAAATATAAAAAGAGTGCCTTTAAATTCGAGAATTTCGGACTTAAAAATATAACTCTATACGTTAATGGCATTGCTTTGGGTTGAACAATGGGTACGGACTATTCATCAGACGCTGTGTTACCTCTTTGCGCCAGAGCCTATAGTAATCTGACCCATATTGCAGGTGATTGTGATGAGCTTGGTAATAGGGTAACGCAGGAAGAATTCATTGATCAATTTAACCTTTATCCGTTTGACATTACACCTGACATATCTGCTAGCGTAAATACGCATTTAAGCCCACAGCAGAGCGGAAACATCTCAGTGAGGCTGGAATTCACCAAGCCTATAGACGCGCCTATTAGTGTACTAGTATATCTCGAATCGCAAGCCCTAATAGAAGTAGATAGATTTAGGAGCGTTATTACTGACTTTTAAAATGGATGCTAATACACTTCAGAAAGTAATGAATAGTGAACGAGTCACACGTTCCAAATTTATCGGCGTGTTTGCGAAGAATGAAACATTGAGTTTGCCAAGTACGCGAGAATGCGGTAGTCTTATTGTGAACACAGATGTCATCGGTAATAAAGGGATTCATTGGATCGCTGTCTATTTTAAAAATAGACAGCGCCTGTACTATTTTGATTCTCTCGGTACTCAACCCTGGAGTGACCCTATTATTGTAAAATTTCTCGCTCAGTTACATATTCCCGAAGTTGTATGGAACCCGTTTCGTATACAAGGATATTTTAGTAATGCTTGCGGAATGTACTGCGTCTCATTTCTCATGCATATGTCATGTGATAAAGAATTTATACATTTTTTAAATTTATTTGACCCGTGTCACACTCGCCGAAACGATGAAATGGTATGCAGACAGATAAAAATCCGTTTTCCAATTGTACGTACTCGTTGTATAGTATAATGTTTTTGCTCGTGTGTGTGTATATTTGTAACGGTATATTCTGTAGTTTAAGATGGTTATTGTACTGATTTCTTTCATTTAATAAATTTATGAAAATATTGTCTTACCCCAAAAAGATCGAAAAACACTGACATTATTTCGGTGTGACATTCATTATGCTGACTGATCAGTATATCCTCCGTATTCATGACACGAGATTCTTCAAAAGATTGTATAACACGTGTCAAATCCTCATCGGACCTTAAAGGAATAATGTTCATATTGATTCTTTTTTAATAAAAACATATACAGAGTATACAGACAGATCCCATTATGTGAAGATATCTTTGGTTCGAAACTCATTTAGGAGGTAAATCCGAATAACATTTAAAACACGCAAAAGATTGCCATAAAAATTTCGGTTTTAGCATAATGGTGAGTATCTAAATGAAGTATTTGACGAGATACTACAACCCTCCATATATATAAAATCATGTTTCTTGTGAATAAATTATAGACACTTACATTTCTATGGTAGTCCATTGCGTCGGATTGTAAGGAGCGTCACTGCAAATATCTTCAACGGTTTGCGTTGGAAATAATTCATCACGGTCAATCGCGGCGTTAAAAAGATTAATTGCAGTCAATGCTGCAGTGTCACCTTCTTCATACAAATCCGGAAAAACGTAAAGTTCTTGGTCCATGGTGGAGGGAATGCACTGGCAGAGGGAATGATTATTCACTGACGTGAAAATAGCTACTGTTACTCCGAACTGAAAAATATTTCCTTTTATATGCACAATCGCCAAGCTCCGCCCCAAAAGATTAAGGCCAGATGTTCGTAGTGATTGGTTGCCAGTGTAGCTGGGTGGAGCTATGATAAGTTTGTGTACCAATCGTAACACCGCTATAAAGGGTCCGGTCGACTAATGGCATCTTTATATTTTCTCCAATAGATTTAATGCTCGTATTACCCCTTGCTGTCTTTACCATGTCAATATTTTCCCCCCACTATTCCGGATCATTAGTCACTAATGTAATCGAGAGGATTTTATAATAAAGAAATTATAAATATATCCATTCCTTTAATTATATTTTTAAAAAAGAAAAGAGCATTCGGTTTCCACGTTAAACTGTGGGTCTAAGGCGGAGTGAAAAGCTTTCCAATTCGGCGAGAAAGAATTAATTATTATTACTACTGTAATTTGTACCACCCTATATATATATATATATATATATATATATATATATATATATATTCCTTTATTTATTTTAAAAGAATGAACAAAACTCTCTCTCTTTCTTTCTATATATATATATATATATATATATATATATATATATATATATAGAAAAAAAGAGCATTCGGTTTCCACGTTAAACTGTGGGTCTAAGGCGGAGTGAAAAGCTTTGCAATTCGGCGAGAAAGAGTTAATTATTATTACTACTGTAATTTGTACCACTATATATATATATATATATATATCCATTCCTTTATTTATTTTAAAAGAATGAACAAAACTCTCTCTCTCTCTTTCTATATATATATATATATATATATATATATATATAATATATAGAAACAAAAGAGCATTCGGTTTCCACGTTAAACTGTGGGTCTAAGGCGTAGTGAAAAGCTTTCAAATTCGGCGAGAAAGAGTTAATTATTATTATTACTGTAATTTCTACCACCCTATATATATATATATCCATTCCTTTACTTATTTTAAAAGAATGAACAAAACTGTCTCTCTCTTTCTTTCTATATATATATATATATATATATATATATATATATATAATTATTAGTACTTTCAGGTTTGCCCACCTCATGCACCTTGTTTCTTTCGCTGATTATTATTTAATATAATTGTGTGTATATCTTTCAATAAAACAGATGTTATCTAAGAATATGACACCATACAAATTACGCGTAAATAAAAATATAAAACATTTTCTTCGTTTCATTGTAGAAGTAATAACAACAGCAAAATTAAGAAATGGAGTGAAGTGAGGTTTATCCCGAGTAGACTGGAAGAAAGGTCAAATCGCGGTTATTTTGTTCCTTCAAAAAAGGCCTCCGGGCAAACAGGTGTGATTCGAGTCGGGGATCGTTTCCTCGTGTGTGTGTGTGTGTGTGTGTGTGTGTGTGTGTGTGTGTGTGCACGATTTGTTCATTCGTTTATTATATATACAATCACCTATCTTCGTAAGGTTTCTTTTCTTTTAATTGTTTAGTGATTTTTTAATGTTTTAATTCACTTTAAGGTGAAAATCCTTTTTATATATATATAAGGAATGACAAAATTAAATAGACACGGTTATTATGATTCTTTCTATATATATATATATATATATATATATATATATATATATATATATATATATATATATATATATATATACACAAACACAGATGGGGTGAGAAGTTTGGGGGGAATGAGGGAGGAGGGGGACGATCGTGTGTTTTGGTTTATTTTCGCTTATCTTCGTAAATTTTTTTTTTTTTCTGATTTTCATTCACATGATATGTACAGATCCGCGCGTGTGTGTGTGTGTGTGTGTGTGCACGAGTTGTTCATTCGTTTATTATATATACAAGCACAGATGGGGTGAGAAGTTTGGGGGGAATGAGGGAGGAGGGGGACGACCGTGTGTTTTGAATTGTCGTATGTTTCACCTATCTTCGTAAGTTTTCTTTTCCTTTCGTTTTTCCCACTGTTATTCGTGACAACAGCGATTAACTACCATCATATAAATATATTGTGGTATTTTGATTAATATATGCTTTAATTTAATAAATATTGCTATCTGGCATCTCAGTCTTCGATTAGAAAAATATATAGCATAAACTGGCAACTCAGCCTTCTATTGAATACATGGCGCTATCTGGCAACGACAGCCGGATTAAAGGTCTATAAAAGAGCGAGAGGCTGATGACGGAGTCATACAAGCTCGGCTCCCAGCCGAGCAAGGACCTCTGGTCCTTTCTCTTTCTGGCTCTTTGGGAAAACCCCTTAGAGGCCTCTTAGGTTAGGTATACCCCTTTGGGGAAAATAGCTTGGGGGAGAACTCCGCCTCCAAGTTGCATGCCCTTGCAATCGGCAACAAAGGCCGATACTCTCTCTTTCTCTCTCTCCCCCTTCAGGTGTACCCCTCCCCCCTTGGCTCCTTCTAAGCCATCTTTTTTGCAACACCTTAACCCCCTTTGCAACATGTTGCATACTCCCACCCCTTTGCACCGCCCTACCCCATTTGCAACACCCTGCCCCCCTTTGCAACACCCCACACCCCTTGCAACATTGCAACGTTATGTAATACATTGCAACATTCCTGCACTCTACCCTTTTGCGGCTATACTACTTATGTGCTTTGTATTATGTACTACAACTTAAAACACTTTAATTTAATAGTACCATAGTGGATTAAAACTATGGGAAAGTTAAACACAGCAGTCCCTTGCCAACCGCTGGTTTTGCAACCGCGGTTTCGAGTATCCACGCAAAATTTTCTGTATACTGTTTTGGCTGCCGCGGTCTACAGTTTTGCTTAACCACGGTTTTTCGTGCTCCGCGCCGTAGCAATCATTTATTATTTCGTTTGTATTTGCATTTATAAGTGTAATTATGGCCTCTAAGCGTCGAGTTTATGTTGATAGTGAGGTGAAGGTCATCCGATCATTATTAAAAGTAAATAAGTATTCTTATTCACTATAAATATTTAATGTTGTTTTGTTCGTTAATGTTCATGTTAATGTTAATATAGATATTAATGTTGTTTTCTTCGTACAGGTACATATTTCTCATGTTTACTGAGTAAATAGGATGCGTAATTAAGTAAAAAAGTGAGGGTCAACCACGGCCATGACCCAACCCCCAATTTCCCATAAACCTTTAATTCTACCAATCGCAGTTTTGTCAACCACGGGAGTTTCCAGGAACGTAATTCCTGCGAAGTCCAGAGTTTGCTATACAATAACTGACAGAAAAACAGTAATTTAATTTCATAGCACAATTTTGCGTTAAACTACACGCAAAAATAAAAGTAAAATCTATTTAAAATACAAAGGTGCCCGAGGGTAAGGCAAGCCAGCCTTGTTCTCGGCCGGTCCCAAGTCCGGATAAATTGGGAGGGTTGGCGTCAGGAAAGGCATCCGGCCATAAAAACCCAGCCAAAACCACAATGATGAGTCTTCAACACGAAAATGCGATGACGGCTAGGGCGTACCCCGTAGGCGACGTACAGAGACCTCGCCCGACCTCTGTGGTGAGGCGAGGGCTACCGCACCAGGAGCGGGTGCGGCTAACGAAGCAAGCTCGGGTGGACCTGAGAATTGCGACGCTGAATGTTGGAAGCATGACTGGCAGAGGAAGAGAGATTGTGGAGTTGATGAAGAAGAGGAGAGTTGGGGTGTTGTGTGTACAAGAAACACGCTGGAAGGGGAACAAAGCAAGAGAACTCAGTGAGGGAAGTAGTATAGCCGCAAAAGGTAAGAGTGCAGGAATGTTGCAATTTATTACGTAATGTCGCAAAGGGGGTTGGGGTGTTATGCAACATGTTGCAAAGGGGGTGGGTGTTGCAAATGGGTGGGTGGGGTGGGGTGGGGGATGCTGCAGGTGCAACAAGGAAACTTGGAAGCGGCGTTATCCCCAAAGAGAAAGGAGAGAAAAGAGAAGAGGTGTTCACCTGGCAGGAACCAAGTGCATATTAAGACTTCAGCCGAGTAGGCGTTGTCTTATAGGCTCCTAATCAGCCAGTTGGCTAAGAAGGAGCCAAGGGGGGAGGGGTACACCTGAAGAGAGAGAGAGAGAGAGAGAGAGAGTATCGGCCTTTGATTGCAAGGGCATGCAACTTGGAGGCGGAGTTCTCCCCCAAGCTATTTTCGTTTACCTAACCTAAGAGGCCTCTAAGGGGTTTTCCCAAAGGGCCAGAAAGAGAAAGGACCAGAGGTCCTTGCTCGGCTGGGAGCCGAGCTTGAATGACTCCGTCATCAGCTTCTCACTCTTTTATAGATCTCTAATCCGGCTGAGTTGCCAGATAGCGCCATGTATTCAGGCTGAGTTGCCAGATAGCAATATTTAAAACCATATATTAATCAAAATACCACAATATATTTAATATGATGGTAGTTAATCAATACAGAATTTCTTTTAATTGTTGTGAATTAAGAAGATTCATCTGTTTATTAGATAAATAATTTAAACACACGCTCTTTACACAATAAATCACTTAATTCCTATTTTATTATAAATACCGAATAACAGTGGGAAAAACGAAAGGAAAAGAAACCTTGCGAAGATTGGTGAAAATTAACCAAAACACGCTCGTCCATTCCCCCCAATCTCCTGACCCCATCTGTGTTTGTATATATATATAGAAAGAATCATAATAACCGTGTCTATTTAATTTTGTCATTCCTATATATATATATATATATATATATATATATATATATATATAAATGGATTTTCACCTTAAAGTGAATTAAAACATTAACTTTATTACTTAATTCCTATTTTTATTATAAATATCGAATAACAGTGGGAAAGAAACCTTGCGAAGATTGGTGAAAATTAACCAAAACACACGGTCGACCATTCCCCCCAATCTCCTCACCCCATCTGTGTTTGTATATATAAACGAATGAACAACTCGTGCACACACACACACACACACACACACACACACACACACACACACGCACACACGCCTCTGTACATATCATGTGAATGAAAATCAGAAAAAAAATGCCAAACGTATATTTTGTCAATCCTTATATATATATATAAATTGAATTTCACCTTAAAGTGAATTAAAACATTAACTTTATTACTTACTTCCTATTTTTATTATAAATATCGAATAACAGTGGGAAAAACGAAAGGAAAAGAAACCTTGCGAAGTCTGGTGAAAATTAACCAAAACACACGGTCGTATTCTCAAATCTATACACACACACGCACATACGCACACGAGGAATCGTTTCCCCGACTCGAATCACACCTGTTTGCCCAGAGGCCTTTTTGAAATGACCATAATTTGACCTTTCTTCCAGTCTAGTCGAGCAAAATCTCTCTTCACTCCGATTCTTAGATATACACACAATTATATTAAATGATAATCAGCGAAAAAACAAGGTAGGCAAACCTGAAAGTACTAATAATTATATATATATATATATATATATATATATATATATATATATATAAAAGAGAGAGAGAGAGAGTTTTGTTCATTCTTTTAAAATAAATAAAGGAATGGATATATATATATATATATATATATATATATATATATATATATAGGGTGGTACAAATTACAGTAGTAATAATAACACTGGGGAACAAATTTTAACTTTTTTTGTTTCTTGGACGTGAACAGGTCGGTCTTATAGGATTGTTTCCGCTGATTCCGAATATAGCCGTAGAATTTCTCTATCACCCAAGGTTACTGAGAAATTTGTATTTTAATATTTATTCAAAAAGTGTATAGAAGTTAGTAAAAATACTTCATAAAAATTATATTAGTGGCAGATTGGCATTTAAAATATTCTTCTTAAAACTTCTTTGTCACTGATTTTCTCTTGTAGTTTTCATTAGGAGCTTCTCGCACCAATGTCCAGCAGTAATCAGCTAACATTGCCGGATCCCACCTCCCTTGGTAGCGTTTCTCCATAGTAGCTATATCTTGGTGGAACCTTTCTCCTGCTGATCGCTTACGTCGCCGAGGTTTTCAGGGAAGAAATCTAAATGGGAGTGCAAGAAATGGATTTTTAGTGACATATTACATCCCAATAACCTATATGCTTCAATCATGTCTGCACTATTTTTTCATAGTTAGAGGCTTTGATGTTCCCTAGAAAATTTGTGACAACATTCTTCATGGCCTCCCATGCCACTTTTTCTTTTCCTCTCAAGGCATCATCAAACTTTTGATCTTTCATGAGCTCTCTGATTTGGGGGCCAACAAAGATCCCTTCTTTTATCTTTGCATCACTAAGTCGTGAAAACTTTTTCTTCAAATATTTGAATGCCTCATCTTCCTTGTTCATTGCTTTGACAAAATTTTTCATGATGCCAAGTTTGATGTGAAGTGGCGGTAAGTATATTTTCTTGGGGTCAACTAAGGGTTCATGAGACACATTCTTCAGTCCTGGGATACATTTTTGACGAAGTGGCCAATCCTTTACAAAATAATGCAAATCTCTGGCTCTGCTGTCCCATTCACAAAGGAAGCAGCAGAACTTCGTATAACCGAGCTGCATTCCCAGAAGAAGCGCGACGACTTTTAAATCCCCACATATATACCAACGAAACTGGTCATAATTAATCTGCTGAAGGATGAGTTTCATATTTTCGTAAGATTCCTTCATGTGGACAGCGTGCCCTACAGGAATGGAAGGGTATTTATTTCCATTGTGAAGTAGTACAACCTTGAGGCTTAGCTTCGAAGAGTTAATAAATAAACGCCAATCTTCAGATTTGTGCTCATGACCGAGAGCTAACAGCAGTCCATTTACATTATTACAGTAGCATAAACCACCTGACGAGGAGAAATACTGCATCAGATCTTTTTGGCGAGTGCGGAACGCCGATATGCTTGTATCTTTTGCCAGCAAATTCCATTCACGTAACCTGGAGCCCAATAATTCCGCTTTCTTTTTCGGAAGGTCGAAATCTCTCACGAGATCATTCAGCATAACCTGCGTTATCATACGTGATTTATTTGATTCAGGTTGCTGAAAGTCTGTATCTTTAGTGTCATCAATTTCCATTGGTTCAACTTCAGACTCTTCATCCAGTGTCCATGACTTTGGGGGAGTTGGAATTGGGTTATCATCGTCATGTAGTACTGGTCTCATGGCAGACGTAAGATTTGGGTATTGAATTTTATGTTTATTTTTGGCAGAGAATCCTGAAACGTTAGTCATACAAAAATAGCAATCCGTTAGGTGATCCTTGGGCTCTCTCCAAATCGTTGGTATGGCAAATGGCATAGATTTGCGGGTACCTTTAATCCAACCCCTAAGAGTGACGGCACAGGAAATGCATGAGATATGAGGTGCCCAGGATTTGTCTTGGTCGCCTACCTTACATCTAAAATAAAGTTCGTAAGCCTTCTTCACGAGTGGGGTCATCGTCTTCCTCTGTGCCATTATGGTCAGTTCTCCACATACGTAGCAAAATGTATCTCTGGGATTAATAGTTTCGACTCATGCTGGGGGAAAATTATTGAAATCACGGAAAACTTTTTGGAATGAAAAACCAATTTTTTCTACTATGAAAAATTTTAAAATTTCAGCAAAACTTGAAAAAAAAATTCTTTTTATTAAAAATCTGTTTGTTTAAATAGCTATATTTTTTAATCAAAAAAATACTATTAAATATAGTTAACCTGGAAAAAAAGAAAGTAAAATTAAATTAGTACACTTAATTTTAACTAATATTTTGGGAAAACTCTGAGTAAATGGGAATATTATTTTCTCGAAAACTATGGGTGATAGAAAAATTCTGAAACCATATTTGGAATCAGCATCACCAAGAAAGACATCTCGTCAGGGAGTCGTTGCTCACTCTTCCACATCATAATTTCAACATAACAGGAACATTTGATTATTAGCCAGTTGGCTTAGAAGGTGTAAATGGCTTGTTCAGGTCGAGTTGCCAGATACCACTTTTTAACATTATTATGGAGAGGCGCCAGATACCATTGTATACATTATTATGGAGAGTTGCCAGATACCATTGCTCAGGTACACAGTTGCCAGAGTGTACCATTTATTTTCTTAAAAGTTGGTTTAGAATTCCGCTAGTAGGTTTAGAAGGCGTAACATGATATAATTAACCAAAAGAATTAAGTAAAACAACATTGCATCATTCTGTTTATTATAAATATATAGAAAATAAATATACATTTGAATGATCAATAATAATAGAAATGAGGAATATGCATATAATCCGTCAATATAACAGTACAGGAGAAATACACACACACACACACACACACACACACACACACACACACACACAATTTGGAGATATATAGAAAATAAATATACATTTGAATGATCAATAATAATAGAAATATGAACGAGGAATATGCATAAATAAAAAAATACACACACACACACACACACACACACACACAATTATGGAGATATATAGAAATAAATATACATTTGAATGATCAATAATAATAGAAATATGAACGAGGAATATGCATATAATCCTTCAATATAACAGTACAGGAGAAATATCACACAAATATGTTAAATACATTTCACTTTTTTTTTTCAAAATACTAAACTCGCACTTAATCGAGTTTACAATTACATCATTATTGCTCTGCATTACGCAGTATATGCGGTTTAATAATATTTCACCGCTTTAAGTATAGGGAAACCTGTACTCGATATGAAGGGCTTTCCTATCGTTCAGTACTATTTTTGTTCCCACTTTACAACCGGTTGGTAAGTCATCTTTAAATACGTCTAGAATACAATCAAAAGCACGCACAAAGAGTTCATCGTTAGCTACATTATTAAACACAAGTTTATAAACACGCTTTTCCAATCGAGGGTTTATTTCTACCGACCCGAGCTTTTCAATCGTGACCGTCGTCTTCACTCAACATAGCGGCAATTGAAATAATCTTCTAAATCGTTACGACAACTGCGCGTTATATAAAGAAATAGTTCTTCAGGGTGAACGGTGTAGGTGAGCTCAGCCTTGTACCGATCAATTGCTTTGTACCAAAGTTCATGGTATTTCAAAGTCTAAACTTTTTAAATAAACGTCCAGCTCTAGACCATTCTCACCTTGTTCAACCCTACACTCGGTAAACCCATCGAGCAGAGCGGTGTATGCGTATTCAAGTACTGTATCAAAATAAAGCATATCCGTAACACGCGCGTCTAATATAGGTTTCAGCTTGCGGATCCGACGATTTCAAACATTCTGTCGAGGATGAAACGGTGTCGCGTAGGAACAAGAGCGTTATTATCAGAAGCATTCTTCCACATCAGCCGTATATCAATGCACGGCCGATCGTTATTTATGCACAACGTACATACAACAGCGTATGAGGGTGCGTCACTAATCTGCTCTCTTCTTGTACCTACGTTAGCAGGTATTTTATAACGATCTTCACTCCACTTCTCAACTATCACGAAGATTCTATTCATCTCCTCGACACTTAAATAAACCCGTTTGTTTGTTTGTCTACATTCCGTTTCCAGTACATAGCTAACGGTACCGGATTTACGCCTGAACACGCGCAACGATTTCGTCACGGACACATCGTACGAGGCGTTGAGAATGCTGCTCAAAGGAAGTTCCATCGTATTCGAGGAGCGCACGTCCACTCGGTTCAAGCTCTGAGATAACTATGAGCCGTGTGAGGCACGCAGGTAGGCAGGAACGGTACGATGGGCGGCTGACTCGATGATACGTGAATGGGCTTGTTCGAACTCGTATGATCCGCGAGTCGCACCATAATCGAATTGTTGTACATATTGGGTAGGTGTTTTTCCGCTACAAGAATTAATTTCGGTTTTATCACTACCAGATTACGCACCAGACAGTTTCCCTCAGGATAATTTTCACGAACTAGGCATATTTTATAATGTTTTACTAAACATCTTCACACTCCGGCGCACTATTTGAGAGGAACATATGCTCATATTTTTCCTTTCTGCCCAGCAAACGATACTCGTCTCTAAAGTCTGTTAAAAACTCACGCAGGGCACTAGCCACACCTCACTACGAACCTCATCATGATATACATTAATATAGTGATAAAAATACTTAAGATTGTCCATGATCACGAGATTCACATTTTCAGTCGTAGGGTATGAGTAATCGACATGGTGTAACATGACGTAATACCGCTTGTTACACCACCCATCCACAAGACTCATTATCCATACCTGCTGCTTCTCTTCTGCACGCGTTGTTTCTTTTACTTCACGGTATATGTGAGACTTTAGAAAGTTTAGCTCTACAGCATACTTCAGCACATCGTCTGTGCAACGAAAGCCTTCAACGGTCTCACCAGAACATCCGTAGAGTATTTGTACATCTTGCAACTTCGCACAATCCAATGTGGTTTTAAAAGAGGCATAGGAGGGGGGAATAGGAAGTTTTTCGGTATCCACCACATCCTGGCACTTTGCTGAATACCATTTCATAAACGTTGTACAAGCAATATTAAAGGTAGCCATTTGAATACACGTCTGATCTCCTTTTTTTCTTCTACGCTAGCGAATACACGTCTGATCTCAAGGGCTTACTGCAGTCGACTGACCACGCAGGGAATCACAGATAGTAGCATGACTCACGTTGCTGGTCTTACAGTGGGCGGAGCTTAGAACTTTCACCTGTGCACACACACACAACAGTGGGCGGAGCTTAGAACTTTCACCTGTGCACACACACACAACAGTGGGCGGAGCTTAGAACTTTCACCTGTGCACACACAAAGGAGAAAGTGAAAAGCTAATTGAAACATGATTTATTTAATAAACGAGATATTCAAGTTATATATATTTACAAATACGATTTAATAAACGAGATATTCAAGTTATATATATATATTTACAAATATGTGTAATAAATAAGTTAACAATAGACACATCAATGATTATATTCAAGACATATATATTTAAAAACACGTGATAAATAAGTTAACAATTGAAATTATGTTAACACAAGAAATAACAGAAAACACAAAAAAACAAATGCATAGATTTGGTGATCACAAACAACAGTAACCTAATACTTTAAAGAACGCATTCTATTAAATACTTTTAGCCTATGTTCACGAATTAATACCGGTTTTAAAATAGATTCGAGACGATGACCGTCTGGACTGATTTTATAGAAATTCAAGGATTCCAAGTTGATCACGAGAGAAGTTATGTAGTCATCTTCCATGCTGCAAAATCTCGTCGTTTGCCTGTCTGCTCAGAACACCGACAAGAGGTAAGATCGAATCCACATCAACACAAAATTTTAGTCGCTAAAATAACAGCCTGAGCATTGTTCATGATCTTTGATTCGTTTCGGTAAAATTGAGTAAACTGCAGCCTTTGTTTCCTGATCAGAAACTCTCCGTCTTTTTCTGGTATGGTGCAAGGTTTCGTTGCAACCATATTCACTGCTCGAGTCTACTTCACAGTCGTTGTCTTCTAATCTAGATTTCAGGGCTGTGGAGTCGGTGATAAAATTTGCCGATTCCAACTCCGACTCCGACTCCAAAAATTTTAACATTCCGACTCCGACTCCAGAAATCTGACTTGTATAATTACGACTCCGACTCCGACTCCGATGGAATGTTAAGGCCAAATTGATTACGATTAGCTTTATTAGGCCAATGAAGATTCATAAACAAGGCATTTCGTCACCACTACATGACTCATCAGGTTATTTAGTGGCTGTAACTATGTCTTAATGGCTTTTTTTCTTTTTATTAAAAAATTACAATAAATCCCAAAATACAAACTGATTGAAGCTTAAACAAAATAAGATTATTATTGGTTTAGCAAATTAATAAGATGTTTTTGTATTATTATAAACAACCGTAACAAAATGTACTAACCTAAACTGAATTTGTTCTTAAAAAAAGGATCACTTCCATTAAATCTTCTTTCAGTGATGCTCTTAAGTCAGAGCGGATGATTTTAAGGGCTGAAAATAAGCGTTCTACACTAATTTGAGTAGGTGGCAAAGCCGTAACAGTCATAGAAGCATCTTGGACAATTTTGGGGTATTTAGCAATTGCTTCTTTCACAGTCAACTTTGATGAACGATCAATCTTTTCCACCTCCTCCAATGATTTATAGAAATTGATTTTGAATTTATCCAATGCACTCTGGGGGTGTTCCTCCTGTTCCAATTCCAATCGCCTTCGCTTTGATCGTTCTTGTCTGTCCAGATGTTTTTCAAAATCTAATTCTTCATCAGAGCCTGAATTTGATAACGACGACGAAATCGTATGACTGCCATGAAGTGGCCCAACTACTGCCTCGGATTCATCATGACCATGATCTCGTAGACCTTCAATATGTATGGCTACATCACATAAGGCAGCTTTGGCTCTGATTTGCTGCGCTTCTGTTAATGTCACTCTGTACATGGCATCAACATATATAGCAGCCAAAAGAATATCATTGTCTAGCAGAAGCTTTTCTCTCTGTATCATCGAATTCCTTATATCATCGGCTAGTATGCCACCAGTTTGAGAAAGACGGAAAATAAGCGTCTTCCACTCCTTATAGAATAAGCCAGGAGTCAAATCATCTGATTGCAATTTTTTTGTCACGTTATAAGGATGGCGAAGTAAGCCCTCGAGTTGTTTTACCTGATCCCACTGAGCCTCAGTCATGATGACATCCGGGGAGGCCATGTCGCTAAGGAAAGGTTTTATTTCAAGAATCCGTTGAATCATCATGTATGTGCTGCCCCACCGAGTCGCTTGGTCCAAAATTGCTCCTTTGCCAGCTCGTCGCTTCAAAATAGAGTCTAGTTTTGGCGTTCTAGCTGCCACAGCAACTTTTCGTATTCTTCCAATGAGATTAGCTGCATGTTGTCCTTTCAAGCCATCGCGTATTGACAACTGCAGTGTGTGGACACTGCAGCGCATATGATGGATTTTGGATATTCTTGCTGCAGTATCCACAAATGAATCTAATGCATCGTGACTATCATGATCATCAACCACCATTACTTGTTCATTATCTTCAGAATAATCATCAACATAATCATCACTGTCTTCTAAATCTTCCACAACTTCTTTTTTGTTAAATTTTTCAAGTGTTTTCACCATGTTGGAAGCATTGTCCGTTACAATTAACAATACCTGGTCATTTCTGATGTTAAAATCATTTAATACATCCATTAGTAGTTTTTCAAGATAATCACTGGTATGCTGTGCTTTAGTATCTCTTACTGCTAATGTTCGCGTGACTACTTCTTTTATATCATCGATAAAGCGAATATTAATTGCAAAATAGTTTACTCTATGGCGAGTACAGGAATCCATCTTTAAGAACAGGATTCGTCCTCGAAGACATTCTTTTAGTGCATGCTTCTGCTTTTGCGATTCTTCCATTATCATATTACGAATGTTGCCACGTTCTAATGAAATGCCAAGTATATTTGCCATTTCCCCATTCAGATTAGCAAAGGCCGGGGTTGAAAAAAATGTTAGAGGGAGAGAATTCTTTACAACCATTTCAATTATGCATGCTTTAAATTTGTCTGCTGTCATAGTCACTGTGACTTTTTCACTCATAAAATATTTTGTGACAGTAATTTGACGAGAACTTGTGCTTGAATTGTCATCAGCCTTCTTCTTTCTTTCATCATCCTTTTCATTCACAATTTTGTAATCCTTTGGATGATGCCGTTGAAGGTGGCGTTTTAGATTTCCTGCTCTTGTTGGAGCATTGGATCCTTCACCTGAGAAGGCACTAATTTTGGCATCACATATTTTTTCGTCAGCCAGACTTTGTACTGAACGGACGCATTTCCTGAGCTCTCTGATTTTGCATCTACTTTTGTATATTGCTGAGAATTTTACTTTGGATAGTTTTTGAATTTTATATACTTGCGTTTAAATTTACATTGTTATAGTTAAGTAATTGAATATTAGTGGTTTTTAGCGATTTAGAAGTTTTCATAGCGTGCCGGCTTAATTTAACTTATACCTGTGACGGTTTAAATTTTTAACTCCGCGATGCCGTCGCAGAAAGCGTCGTGTGTTAGGTGTAGGGTTAACCGGTGGTATTCGGAATTTAAGGATTATAACGGCGGTCCAGTGGCGATTACCGATAGATCAGTTTGTTTCTTTTGCGAGTTCATGGAGGAATTAGTTGGTATAAAACGCAGTGTACGTGAGGTAGCGGATAGACTTGCAACGCTTGATGAGGGCAGGGTTAGGGGCTACGGTTGACGTAGGCCGAACCAATACTAACGTTGAAGACGTTAGTAATTTGCAGGGTGAGGTGCGTAACTTAGTTTCTAGTTTAGGTAGCTTGTCGGGAAGGTTAGATAGAGTTGAGGAAGGGGTTAAGGTTAGTCCGAGAGTAGTAGATAGCGAGGGATTTAGAGAGGTTAAGGGTGGAGCTAGGCCGCGTACGTTAGGTGATAGGAATCCCCCCCTATCGAGGTTTCGAACCCTTTCGCCCATTTGGAAAGGGACGTGAATGAGGGGGAAACTATTTTAATTGGGGACTCTTTAGTGCGCCACATGGACAAAGAGTTCGTTAAACGGAATCCAACCAAGAGGAGGAGGGTCTGTCTCCCAGGGGCCAGGGTTGACAGAGTTAGAGACGAAGTGGATAGGGTTGACGTTGCTTCCCGTCACTCAATGTTGGTGACGATGGTAGGAGGCAACGACTCGTATAGGCCCGATACGAGAGTGCCTGACCTTTTGGAGAGATATAGGGGGTTAATTAGGTCCCTGAAGGCGAGGTCAGATAGGTCTTTAGTTCTAGGTATTACCCCTAGGCACGGGTTGGGTCTTAGAATTACGTCAAAAACAATATTTTTGAATAACAAATTAGAAGAGATTTGTGCTGAGGAAAGTGTACCCTTCGTAAAGCTGTGGTCCAAATTCAATGATCCTAGCCTTTTTATAAAAGATGGGGGTGCATTTTAATGAAATAGGTAATGCTAGGCTAGGTAGGTTAATAGACGAAAACGTGCGAAAGCTGTATAGGTCGAAGCCTTCTTTAAACGTTGTGGGTCCGGGAAACGCGGGCCCGACGTGATAAATAGTTTAAAACGCGGGCCCGTGGTAAAAAATAACTTAAACGTCTTTTATTGCAACGCGCGTAGTATTAGAAATAAATTAAATGAATTTAAGGCGGTAATTTATTCCGGCAACTATGATATAGTTGCTATCACTGAAACTTGGTTAAATACCGTGACTCGGGACTTGTTGGGGGAACTTGATATACCGGGTTTTAAACTCTTTACTAATGATAGGTTACATAGATTTGGAGGCGGCGTTTTGCTGTACATTCGTAATTCCCTTAGGGCTATCGAGGTTAAGTTAGATTTTCCGGCAGCAATTAATGCGATCTGTGTTGAAGTTAGGGCGCGTAGTATTAGTTTTAATTTTGTCGTTGTTTATAGACCTCCCGTTCAAACCCTCGATATAGATAGTAGATTTTACTCACTTCTTGGTAATTTTATTGGCAATCGGAATAGTATAATTGTCGGAGACTTTAACTGCCCTAATGTTAATTACGAGAATTTTACGGGTAATGAAGAGGGTTTGAGATTGGTTGAGTTTATGGACGATAACTTTTTACGACAGATAGTTACCGAACCAACGCGCGGTGATAATATTATGGAAAAACTATACGCGCTCACAACATGGTATCATATGTGGTACATTTATTTCATAATTAAATATAAATTATTAATTAATTGAATTAAATATCTATACAAAAATGCCTCGGGATTGGCGACATAGCCTATTGGGAATGAAATAATTGAATTGCCATACGTACAAAGAACCTGTATGTATGAATCAGCCTCACATAGCAACAAGAAAACCCAATTTATTGTTTAGTCTACCACAGGAGTAGACCAAACAAACATTTTGCTAGTTCGGCAAATAATACACCAGAACCAAGGAACGGCTCTCAGGGCTGTTTATGTGACAGCGAAGCTTTAAACAGGGAGGATGTCTTTGTCCCCCCTAGAGTCCTGAGTGAATTCCTTATAATATAAAACCTAGTGACTATAAAAGGATAGGCCTATTCCTTCAGGGGTTTATATAGTGACTGCCTATATTAATTACCTTAAGTAAATTCGCCGCGTAACTCCATCGTGGCGGCCCTACACCGAAAATGATCGTAACGCCCTACATCGAAGCAAACCAAGGACCCAGCAAAATTAAGGTGAGGCAATTTCAGTTTTCATTAACATAAGGTGTCCCAAATCCCGGCGCTAAAATTACCGTAATCACTTAAATATAAAACGGTCCTTTAACAACCTACATATTCATAACTCTCTAACGAAAAAGCATAGGGCTTTTGTCGGTAACCCTCCACTGAAGTCTGTTGGCAATTTCCAACGGATGAGGGCACAGGCAATCAACCCATAGCCCTAGATAGTTTTTTCATAAATATTTTAGATTTGGTGATGACGAACGGCGAGAATATAGTCGAAGGTTTAGAAGTAGGCGAGAGTTTAGGATGTAGCGATCATCAAATTCTTAGGTTTAAGTTATTGATAGAAAACGCTCAGGATAGTAACGTAATAGAAGTCCCTGATTTTCGTAGGGCTAATTTTGATAGTTTCGCGGATAGGATGAGAGTAGTGGACTGGGATAACTTATTTATGGGTAATGACACAAATCTGCGTTGGGTGGCGTTTAAAGAAAGTTTTAGGAATATTGAAAGGGAGTTTATTCCTCGTAGGCTCAAGCGCGCTAGAAATCGCGGTAGGCCGAAGTGGTGGAGTAGGGAAATAGGAGAGTTTATAAACGAGCGTAATAGAGCGTATAGACTTAGTAAGCGCAATGGAGAGGTAGCTAACTTTAATAGATATATCGAGCTTAGACGTCAGGTTAAAAGATCAGTTAGGAATGCCAAGCGTAATTTAGAGATACTTATAGCTGCGGATAGTAAACATAATCCAAAAAAGTTTTTTGAATACGTTAATAATCGTAAGCCGGTAAAAAATAACATAGGCCCTCTAGTGGATGTTAATGGCGCTTTGGCTTCTGCTGCTCAGGCGATGGCGGGTATTTTCAATAACTTTTTTGCGACAGTTTTTACCGTAGAAGACGTAAATAATGTCCCCGACGTGGATGATATCGTTCCATTTAGTAGCGAGACTATTTTAGATGAAATAACTGTTTACGAGGCTGAGATTGCGCATTATATTGATAGGCTAAAAGTTAGCAAGGCTCCAGGCCCTGACGCTTTTTATCCCAGACATTTGAAAGATTTGAAAGAAGTTATCGTAGGCCCCTTAACGAAGATCTTTAATCAGTCACTCGAAACGGGGATTATTCCTGAAGACTTTAAATTAGCTAACGTCACGCCTATTTTTAAAAAAGGCGACCGCGCGGTAGCTAGCAATTATAGGCCCATTAGCTTAACGTCAATTGTCGGTAAACTTTTGGAATCCGTAGTTAGGGATCGTATTATCGATCACTTAGAAAGTAGAGATTTGATTAATAGTAGTCAGCACGGGTTTCGACGCCATAGGTCTTGCTTAACTAATTTGTTAGAATTTTATAACGAAGTAGTGCGCGAATACGATAGGCATAGGGCAGCTGACGTTATTTATTTAGATTTTAAAAAGGCGTTCGATACAGTTCCGCATAGGAGACTAATTGCGAAGGTTAAAGCGCACGGTATACGCGGTCAGGTTGCTAACTGGTTAGAAGAATGGCTTCGTGCTAGGAGACAGAGGGTTGTAGTTAATGGTGGTGAATCGGGGTGGTTAGATGTAGGTAGCGGTGTCCCACAGGGTTCAGTGTTAGGCCCATTGCTATTCGTAATTTACATTAACGACATAGATGTAGGATTGACTAGTAACGTTTCAAAATTCGCGGACGATACTAAAATAGGCGGTAAGGTTGTTAACGAGGACGATAGAAATAGGATTCAAGACGATGTAGATAGGATTATGGAGTGGACAGATAAGTGGCAGATGCAATTTAACGTAGACAAATGTAAAGTTTTGCATATAGGTTCTCGCAACAATAATTACGCGTACACGATGGATGATAGGGAGTTAACGAGCGTTGACGAGGAAGTAGATTTAGGCGTACGCGTATCTAAGGATTTAAAGGTTAGGAACCAGTGCCTGGAGTCTTGTGCAAAAGCTAATAGGATGTTAGGCTTCATAGCGCGTAATTTCGAATTTAAATCGAAGGATATTATATTGCCCCTTTACAAGTCCCTAGTCAGGCCTCATTTGGAATATGCAGTTCAGTTTTGGTGCCCGTACTTGCGTGAGGATATTGATAGGTTAGAAAGGGTTCAGCGTCGTGCCACGAAACTTATTCCGTCATTGCGCAATAAGCCTTATGAAGATAGGATTAAAGAGCTAGACCTGTATTCACTCGAAACTAGGAGATTAAGGGGGGAGCTTATTGAAGTTTTCAAAATCGTTAATAACATCGATAACGTAAATTTTGACAAATTGTTCACTTTTGATAATAGTAATACTCGCAATAACGGATTTAAGTTGCGTGGCAGGCGTTTTATTACTAATATCGCTAAAAACTTCTTTACGTTTAAAGTAATTGATAAATGGAATAATCTTCCCGCGTCAGTCGTTCATTCTACCAGCGTTAATATGTTTAAGAACCGTCTTGACAGACATTTTAAAGGTATTAACGTTGTTTAATTTAAAAAACAACAAAGTTAGCAACAGAAGCTCTGGTGGTGGTGCTCGAGGATGAGTCTGTTGACGATGAATGCCAGCTTGTGACATGCCAGCGTGTGATGCCAGCAATAAAATTATTAAAAAAAAAAAAAAAAAATTAGACTAACACGAATGTAGATGTAGCTCATAGCGTAAACTAACCCACTTTTTGTTTAACTTTACTTTTTTTTTTTTTTTTTTTTTTTGCCTTATCCCCTCCTTACTTTGCATGTCTCTAACTCTTTTCTTGCATGTTTGTAGTTTGCATGGTATGACAGTGAGTTAAGACTGTGTTTGCATGGTTTGTAAGCGTTCTTATTTTACTTCTTTTCATCTTTCACCCCTCTCCTATTCTCTCCGACTATTTTTCTGACTTGTCGGCAGTGGCCGGCGGATGATGATGGTGAGACACTTTTCCTCTTTTTCTGAATGAATGTTAACCCATGAGTGATAGGTGTTGCTCTTACTTAACCCCTTATTCTCTTCTCTTCTCTTAACCCGCTACTCTTTCCTTTCTCTCGGGCTAACCTTAGAGTGGATCTTAGGGTCTTTGTTAGCCTTAGCTTCTGTAGATCTGTAGATCAGTGCCCTTTTGGCACTGACATACGTAATATTTTCCATCAGCAGTGAGTGAAAAATATTCAAAAACAGCAGATTTATACTTTTGATGTGACATTACGCTGTTATCAAATCTAAAAATCTGAAAAAGATTTAGGGTTGCTAGTACAAAATTTTTAAATTTCCTTATTATTAATTATGTTAATTAATTAATTATAATCCTTATTAATTATAAGCAACTATATTTATATATTATTTATATTTATATATTATATATATTATATTATATATTAAAACATTAGGTTAAATCTATTTTATTCATAAAATTGAGCTAGGTCTAGGCTGCTATGGTTAAAGTTTAAGGATTTGCACCGACTCCGACTCCACGACTCCGGCTCCACAGCAATGCTAGATTTACACTCTTCACTAATGCATTCAATGGGTAAATAATATCAACCAAAATGATTATTCACCCATTGAATGCATTAGTGAAGAGTATAAGAAGAGCACGGTATACGACAAAGAAGAATGAAGAAAACGAACCAAAAACATCAACCCCATTTGAAAATGAGATAATAAACCGGAAAAAGAAGAGAATATAAAAATTTTCGAAGAATATTTATTTATTCAGGAGAAAATCTTCAATTTTTAAAGTTTAATTTTTAATTTAAGTTTTTGTTTTTTAAGAAAATTAATCAAGATTTTAGTTAAATTTTAGAAGGTTTTAAAATAGAAAATGAAATAAAATTTTCTAAGGGTAACTAATATATATTTATTTTGTTGTACAGGGTGTCCCGTAAGTCTGGACCCATAGGGAAAAATAATAAAATTACAAAATAGTCCAAAAATTTATTTATAATATATTTTTTTATTATTTTTATTATTATTTTTATTATTTTTTTATTATGATCTTACTCCGCTGGAGTTTTATTTGTGGGGCCACTTGAAAGCCAAAGTGTACGAGGTCAAACTTCAGAACATTTTCCACCTTAAAGCACGCATTGTGGAGGCGTGTCAAGAAATTTCTGCGACTGTGATTCAGAAAGTGCTGTCGCAGTGGAGATTACGTCTTCAACTATGTGTGCGACACAACGGCGGACACTTGAACAGATTATGTAATAAATTTTTGGACTATTTTGTAATTTTATATTTTTTTCCCTATGGGTCCAGACTACGGGACACCCTGTAGTGTACTTTTATCCAAGACAATTTCAATTTTTAGTATCGTAATTACCGAACGACTTTCGTTTATAATATATATTTGTTAAGGGGCCTATTTCATGTTGCTCATCCTATCATTTTAACTCCTTAACAGGCGACCAAACCGGGAAAGAAGAAATGATGCGTTATATCCCACGAGATCCATAATTTCTTATCTTTGATCCCTGAAAAAAAATTTTTACATATTAAATTTGTTTTTGATTGATCAATTACAGTACAATACGCTGAGCTGATAACGTGGGATTACGTTCCGAGCCTGCCCAACGATATCCTACGATATGCCCTCCACGTTATCTAGTATTTTATTTACAAAATACCACTTTATGGTACGGCCCTCATTGGTCTTCTTAAACTTAAATAATTCTTATTAAATGGATATATTTGTTAAATAAGAATTAAAACCTTTAAATAACGAAAACATTTGAAAACCAAAGTAATTCCTTTATTATGAAACTAAAAATTAAGATTTAAAACTACACAAAATTCACCGTTTCGTTTACCATATTCGTTGGTAGACAGCTGAATATTGATATCATAATTGGTCTGAAACAACATTGACATGTGTCTGTAGCTCCTTTACGCTCTTTCTTTTCCTTTGAGTTTTCCATCTTTCGTCCGATGGTTTCTTCAATGTTTCTCTGTTCCTTATATATCGCATACGAATGCATTTCTACCTCACATTCATTACAGAGAAACTTTATACAGTTAACCTGTTTTATGCCTGCTATGTCAGAGGTATTATTTTCATCCCATTTCATGTATTCATAGACCAGTAGATGTTGGCATAAATTACATCTAGTTGCTTTGCACTTTTATATATATATATATATATAACGTAAAGAACGACGCTTGTATAGGAGATATTCCGCGCAAGACGAGAAAGAGAAAACAACAAATGAAAAAATGAAGTACCACCTGGGAATCGAACCCGGGATCTTCCGATTGCCGGTCAGACGCGATAACCACTACACCATGGACTTCACTCTTCCAAATGCCGTAATTCCTCTACATACTCGCAGAAACCAATGCCCCAAGGGGCACCTCCCGCATGCCGTAACATTATATACATTCAACTGCAAAGAACACGCATTGGTTTCTGCGAGTATGTAGAGGAATTACGGCATTTGGAAGAGTGAAGTCCATGGTGTAGTGGTTATCGCGTCTGACCGGCAATCGGAAGATCCCGGGTTCGATTCCCAGGTGGTACTTCATTTTTTCATTTGTTGTTTTCTCTTTCTCGTCTTGCGCGGAATATCTCCTATACAAGCGTCGTTCTTTACGTTATTTATACTGCGTGTTCTTTGCAGTTGAATGTATATAATGTTACGGCATGCGGGAGGTGCCCCCTTAGGGCATTGGTTTCTGCGAGTATGTAGAGGAATTACGGCATTTGGAAGAGTGAAGTCCATGGTGTAGTGGTTATCGCGTCTGACCGGCAATCGGAAGATCCCGGGTTCGATTCCCAGGTGGTACTTCATTTTTTCATTTGTTGTTTTCTCTTTCTCGTCTTGCGCGGAATATCTCCTATACAAGCGTCGTTCTTTACGTTATTTATACTGCGTGTTCTTTGCAGTTGAATGTATATAATGTTACGGCATGCGGGAGGTGCCCCCTTGGGCATTGGTTTCTGCGAGTATGTAGAGGAATTACGGCATTTGGAAGAGTGAAGTCCATGGTGTAGTGGTTATCGCGTCTGACCGGCAATCGGAAGATCCCGGGTTCGATTCCCAGGTGGTACTTCATTTTTTCATTTGTTGTTTTCTCTTTCTCGTCTTGCGCGGAATATCTCCTATACAAGCGTCGTTCTTTACGTTATTTATACTGCGTGTTCTTTGCAGTTGAATGTATATATATAATATATATATATATATAAAGGGTGATCCAGAGAAATGGGACCCAAAAGAAACCCCTGTAACTCTTAAAGTATAAGTCCTTTTATAAAATCATACGCATCATTCGAAAGAGGATAGTTACAAGTTTGTACAGGATTGTATAGGTTTTGACAATACAAGACAAGATAAGATACAAAACAAAATAAAAGTGTTAGTTAAAACTAACCCTTCAAGATGACTGCATGGACTGTGGAACAGCTGCGTTTCATAACTGAGCAATATTATGAGCATGGAAGAAGTGTAGTTTCAGCTCAAAGATCTTTCAAGACAAATTTTCTGATGTCAAAATCACCTTCTAAGAAAGTAATCCGTCGGTGTGTCAGAAATTTTTCCCTAACTGGCAGCATTGGAAAAAGAAAACCAACTGGAAGAGTGCGCACAGCAAGGATAGACGAGATCATTAACAGAACTCATGAAATTGCACAGGATAATCCTAACATAAGCATCAGAAGTGCTTCTCAGCTGTTAGGAGTTGGATATGGAACAACACACCGTATATTCAAGCAAAATTTAATGCTCTTTCCATATAAAATTCAAACAGTGCAACAACTAAACGATGGAGATTTCGCACGAAGACGACAATTCTGTCAATGGATCCAACAGAAGGTAAATGACACCACCAATTTTCTAGCAACTTTGATTATGTCAGACGAAGCCCATTTTCACTTGAATGGAACTGTAAACAAACAAAATTGTCGTTTCTGGGCACAGAAAATCCATTGAATATTACCGAAGTCCCGTTGCATAGTCAGCGTGTAACTGTTTGGTGTGGTCTTACTGCATCTCAGATCATAGGGCCGTACTTTTTCGAGATTCCACCGAAACACGGTCACTGTAAATGGTGATCGCTACGAAAAATGACCGATTTCCTTATTCCTAAATTAAGAGATCTTTGTCTAGAAAACCACTGGTTCCAACAAGACGGAGCTACCTGCCATACCACGAGGAACTGCATGGCAGTTTTGCGTCAAACGTTTCCAGGCGAGTTAATCTCAAGATTTGGAGACGTTGAATGGCCCGCAAGGTCTCCGGATTTTTCTCCCTTAGATTATTATCTCTGGGGATATTTAAAGAGTAGGGTCTACAGAAATAACCAACGACCTTGCAAGAATTGAAGGCCGCCATCACAAATGAGATACAGGCCATACCACCGCACACTCTTGCAAAAGTGATGCAGAATTACAAGCGAGAACACTGGAATGCTTGGTAACTAATGGAGCACATTTGAAAGGAGTCATTTTTAAAAAATAATATTTCATAATAAACTTGTAACTCTACTCTTTCGAATGATATATAGTTTTTATGAAAGGAATTAAATATTAAGAATATTTGGCTTTTTTTTATGGGTCCCATTTATCTGGATCACCCAGTATATATATATATATACACCTTACTCAACCTCATTTTAGATCCGTGCGTTGGTCTCTCTTCACAAGAAGGTCAACCTGTGGCCCCCCTCTAGGCCTGGCTTGGTGGAGGAGCGAGTTGCCCTCTTGCGCTCTCCACCGTACATAGCCATGTACACCCGGCTCATCTGGTACCGTCCTGAGCCAGGTATCTAGTCTTCTTTTGAAGACCTCAACTTTGACCCCAATAACGTTTCTGAGGTCCTTTGGAAGCTGGTTAAAAAGTCTTAATCCGCTGACACAAGCTATTTTTCTTTAATGTTGAAGAGGTCCCTTGTCAGGCCTTTAATTTGGGAATACTACACATTCTGCCTTTCTTATTTTTCCTGATTCTTTCCAGGGAGTACAGATTTAGTTTATGTAGTCTTTCCCAGTAGTTGAGTTCTTTACAGCCATCAATCTTAGCTGTGAAATGTCTCTGAGTGCCCAACCTATATATATATATATATATATACACCTGTCAACCTGTCAAGTGTTCCGCGCGTCGATCTGTGTACCTGCGAAAGTAAGGCTGGTGGCCCCTCCTCTATCCCTGATTGGTGTTTTAGAGAATTGCTTTCTTTTCCTGGCTTCGCCATATCACATAGCCAGGTGCACCCGACTCATCAGGAACTATCTTAAGTCAGGTGTCTAACATTTTTCAAAATACGTCCACATGGACACCAGATGTTCTCCTGATGAACCTCGGTAACTGGTTAAATAGGCTTCACCCTCTGACAACAAAGCTATTTTCCTCCAGCGTTGACGATATCCCTTGTCTGACCTTTAGTTTGAAAACGCTGCACATTCTACCTTTCCTATTTTCCAATGCTGTTTGGATGGTTATCGGGTTCGGTTTGAAGTTTGGTGCATATTATGGTGTATATTATGTATATATTATGGTGCATATATCTCTTCTTCTTTCCATCGAGTACAGATTCAATGCAGGCAGTCTTTTCCAGTAATTTAGTTCTTTGCAGCCATTGATCTTGGTTGTAAAATTTCTTTGGATTTCTTCTAGCTTGTTAATTTCCACTTTTTTTTATGAGGACGTCAAGATTTAGCAGTATTTCAGTTTTGGTATGATCAGTGTTTGCACCAAGGGACTCATTAATTTCTTGTCTCTTTTTTCAAAAGTTCTCAATATCTGCCCCGTAATTCATTTTGCTTTATTTGTCCTTATCATATTTTGTGTGTCAGGTTTTGCATCGTCGGTCATTGTGACCTGTTTGCAAGGCACCTCTTCTGCGTTTCTAATTTTTTTGGTGAATTTTGTATCATCCGCAAAGCATGTTACTATACTGTTCTTAGTTACTTCGTTGTTTATGTCTGTCACCATGATAAAGCATAAGAATGGAATTAATACTGTTCCTTGTGATACTGAGCTACGTACTTCCGATTCTGATGATGATATTCCTTGGATTTTAAAAACTTGCTTACGTTCTCTAAGAACGGAATCCGTGCTGGTTCTAATTGAATGTTTCGTATGTCTCCAAAAAGTCATAGACTTTCTTTCTAGCTATTTTTTCAAATATTTAGGTGAGATGGGATATCAGTGACACTGGTCTATAGTTCTTTGCTTGAGACCTATCCCCTATTTTATATATAGGAACGATGTTTTGTCGTTTTCAAGATGCTCGGTATTTTCCGTGTCTAAGGATCATTTCCATATATAATATAAGGGTGTAGCTATTTCATTGTTACAGTGTTTAATCATGAAAGCGCATCTTCCTCTTCCCTCTCTGAATAGCACTTAATTTCACCTTCTATCATACATTTTCATCGATAATTAATCGATAACTTTTCTCGTATCTCTTTTCTGGCATTGTTTTCTGTGAAGTTCATTAATTTTGCAACTACCTTCTTATATGAAAATATTGAAGTAATGTCGGCATTCCAAATTGGTTGTCGAAGATTATAATGTTAATATATTTCATATGGCCATTTTAAATTGCACGCGTATGGTATGCGTCGAATAACGGAACCATTTGCATTATTCATCGATGTTTGGCAGATATAATCCGTAGATATTTTTAGGTTCAATAAAATTCCCAAAACAATTAATTTTTTTTTACTTGACCTTTTAACCCTTTATCGCCCAGAGGTGTTTTCGAGACTGACTAAAATCGTCTGGCGTTATCCACAACAAAACCATTAAAGTGACGCTGAGTACTAAAGGGTTAAATTAGAGCTTCTGTAAGTAAATAAATATGAACTATATTCCGTTTAATAAAACTTCTTTTATAAAGTGACCATTGTTTATAAAGTGACCATTGCATAGAAAGTACTCAGTTTTAATAGATTTGTTGTGTGCAAAGAGGTGAATTAAAACAAAAATTAGCTCGTTTTACAATGAGAAATTTGACCTTTTACATTTACATTATTATATTTCAACAAGGACATGTAATGAACTTATAATATATATATATATATATATATATATATATATATATATATATATATATATATACCCACAAGAAAAACTATAAAAACAATACATACGAATATATAGGACGGAGGATTATATATATATATATATACACTCACCACCACACACACACACACACACATATACATGTAATGAACTGTATAATATATATATATATATATATATATATATATATATATATATATATATATATATATATGCAGTGCAGTATTATTTCTAATCAATTGTATATATTTCTATCCTTAGTGTATGAACTGTCATTGTATTAATAATATTTGTCATATGGACTATAGTCTGCCAATAAACCTTTTCATTTTCATTTTCATTTTCATTTCATATATATATATATATATATATTAGGTCATCCCATAAGTAATGCGGCATTTTAAATTTTTTTTTTTCCATTTTTATCATTATTTTACGGATAGAAATGAAACAACTCTTTGAAGTTATTTATATTTAAATAAATATTTATTTAAATATAAATAACTTCAAAGAGTTGTTTCTATCCGTAAAATAATGATAAAAATGAAAAAAAAAAAATTAAAAAAAATGCCGCATTACTTATGGGATGACCTAATATATATATATATATATATATATATACTGAACCTCATTTTAGATCCGTGCGTTGGTCTCTCTTCACACGAAGGTCAACCTGTGGCCCGCCTCTAGGCTTGGCTTGGTGGAGGAGCGAGTTGCTCTCTTGCGCTCTCCACTGTACATAGCCAGGTAGACCCGGCTCATCTGGTACCGTCTGAGCCAGGCATCTAGTCTTCTTTTGAAGACTTCAATTTTGACCCCTATACCTTTGGAAGCTGGTTAAAAAGTTTTAATCCCCTGACAACCAAGTTATTTTCCTTCAGTGTTGAAGAGGTTCCTTGTCAGGCCTTTAATTTGGGAATACTACACATTCTGCCTTTCTTATTTTTCCTGATTCTTTCCAGGGAGTACAGATTTAGTTTATGTAGTCTTTCCCAGTAGTTGAGTTCTTACCAGCAATCAATTTTAGCTGTGAAATGTCTCTGAGTGCCCAACATATATATATATATTAGTGATGTAGCGGATGTCATTTTTTTCACATCCGCGGATGCGGATGCGGATGAGGATGTTTGATTTCAACATCCGCGGATGCGGATGCGGATGTCTACATTTTCGTTATTTTTTAGGATATATTCGAGATTTGTTGTGTTTAACGTATATAATAAGTTATTATATAGACAGAGCTGTAGCTATAATGTAGTATAATTGATTAATTGTACAATAATTGCTGTACTTTTCTCTGAACATATAAAATAATATCAAGCATCTAACTAATATAGAAATCAATTAGTGAATTCGTCTGCAAATAAATTCGTTATATTTTGTTGAGTTTCAGCCACAATTAGAAACCATAATTGTGTTACCAGGATGCGGGACGTGAACCCAACTCAAATGCACCCCACCGACCTCTTTCCCCAACCTCCACCCTCATAGAAAGAGATCTTTAATTAGCTTGATAACTATTTATATTAAGTTTAAAGTTTTATTAGGCATATTTATAAATGAGTAATTAAAATAAAGTAACCTAAGATGTTCATCGTTTAATGTTCAAACTTAATTATAGGAAGGTTATGCTTAAGGAACATTAATTTTTCTGCCTTTTCTGCTGCCAGTCTGTTTCTCTTTTCATCATATATTAATCCAGCACTGCTAAATAATCTCTCGCTTGGTACGTTTGTTGGAGGACAGGCTAAATGTTTCCTTGCAAGTTTACTCAAGTATGGATAGATATTCTGCGTATTTTTCCACCAACTAATAGGATTGTCACATGCAGCCAGGCGTTTTTCTTGGTGATAGCTCTCGATCATTTTTACTACATCTTTTGACATCGCGTAGGTCTCGTCATTGCTGCTTGACTCAAGAAACTGAGAGACAGATTCTGTGATAGATTTGCTTGTTGAAGGTGTTGGTTCTGTCACTGAAACTTTTATTCTTTTGGTGGGTGGCGAAGCGACAGATTCAAGAGATTGAAGCTCTTCAACTGCTTTGCCAAGTGATGATTTAACTCGTTCTAATGTACTAGGTGAAAATAACTTAGCTTTGTAACGTGGATCTAAGTAGGTTGCAAGAGAGTAACTTCATACAAGAACAGCCTCTCGTCTTGTCGCTTGCATCACTTTTGCGCACAATGAACTAGTTCTATTAATAGAGTAGAATTTGATAATTTCCGCTTATTAATGACGTTTTATCTCAACGGTCCACATCCGCACGACATCCGCAGTCCAAAGTGCGGATGCGGACGCGGATGCGGATGCGAGAAATATGCGGATGTTCCGCGGATGCGGATGCGGATGTGACCTACATCACTAATATATATATATATTATATATATCCCTGTCAACCTGTCAAGTGTTCCGCGCGTCGATCTGTCTACCTAAGAAAGTAAGGCTGGTGGCCCCTCCTCTATCCCTGATTGGTGTTTTAAAGAATTGCTTTCTTTTCCTGGGTTCGCCATATCACATAGCCAGATGCACCCGACTCATCAGGAACTATCATAAGTCAGGTGTCTAACATTTTTCTAAATACGTCCACATGGACACCAGCTGTTCTCCTGATGAACCTTGGTAACTGGTTAAATAGGCTTCACCCTCTGACAACAAAGCTATTTTCCTCCAGAGTTGACGATATCCCTTTTCTGACCTTTAATTTGGAAACGCTGCACATTCTACCTTTCCTATTTTCCAATGCTGTTTGGATGGTTATCGGGTTTGGTTTGAAGTTAGGTATTAGATTCTCTATTAAGTTATTTTTCATGTGTATATTATGGTGCATATCTCTCTTCTTCTTTCCAGCGAGTACAGATTCAATGCAGGCAGTCTTTTCCAGTAATTTAGTTCTTTGCAGCCATTGATCTTGGTTGTAAAATTTCTTGGATTTCCTCTAGCTTGTTAATTTCAACTTTTTTTTATGAGGACGTCAAGATTTAGCAGTATTTCAGTTTTGGTATGATCAGTGTTTGCACCAAGGGACTCATTAATTTCTTGTCTCTTTTTTCAAAAGTTCTCAATATCTGCACCGTAATTCATTTTGCTTTATTTGTCGTTATCATATTTTGTGTGTCAGGTTTTGCATCGTCGGTCATTGTGACCTGTTTGCAAGGCACCTCTTCTGCGTTTCTAATTTTTTTGGTGAATTTTGTATCATCCACAAAGCATGTTACTATACTGTTGTTAGTTACTTCGTTGTCTATGTCTGTCAGCATGATAAAGAATAAGAGTGGAATTAATACTGTTCCTTGTGATACTGAGCTACGTACTTCCGATTCTGATGATGATATTCCTTGGATTTTAAAAACTTGCTTACGTTCTCTAAGAACGTTATTCCCATATGTTTCATTTTATGCTGTTATACCATGATCACACTTATCGAATGCTTTAGCAAAATCCTTGTATATTACATCGTAGTTTTCTTTGTTTAAAGTACGTCTATGATATTGTTGTAATGTTCTGTTAGTTGTAGTAGGCAAGATCTTCCTGATCGGAATCCGTGCTGGTTCTAATTGAATGTTTCATATGTCTCCAAAAAGTCATAGACTTTCTTTCTAGCTATTTTTTCAAGCATTTAGGTGAGATGGGATATCAGTGACACTGGTGTATAGTTCTTTGCTTGAGACCTATCCCTATTTTATATATAGGAACGATGTTTTTCGTTTTCAAGATGCTCCGTATTTTCCGTGTCTAAGGATCATTTCCATAAATAATATAAGGGTGTAGCTATTTCATTGTTACAGTTTTTAATCATGAAAGCGCATCTTCATCTTCCCTCTCTGAATAGCCCTTAATTTCACCTTCTATCATACATCCACATCGATAATAATTCGAAAGTGTGACTGGGATGGAAAATACACTGGAACAAAATAAATATATATTAGTTACCCATGGAAATTTTATATCATTTCAGATTTTAAAACTTTAAAAAAATATTAATATCTTGATTAACTTTTCTTAAATAACAAAGAAATTGAAATTAACAATTAAATATTTAAAATTGAAGAAATACTTATGAATGCATATACAGTATTTGCTGATAATAATAAAAGGTGTTCATTACCTTAGAAAATGAAAAATATATTTATAGTTTTACAGTTTTCTTTTCGGGGTTAAAAAAAAAAAAAAAACGGTCTTAATAATTCAGTAGGATTGAAGTACTTTAAGCAGAAAAAAAAAAAAAGGTATTAATTGAATAACTGTCTATTGTAATTTTATATTTGCGTGTTAAGAAACGTCATTGTAAAGTTTTGTATGCTAATTTCTTTGTAGTTTTGTTCCCATATGATACTATAAAAATATATTTTAAGTTGTAGAACATAATACGAAAGACACACGCAATCCAGCCCGAGAAATAAAAATTAAATAGGTAAAAATACTATAGGACCTTAAAAGTTAGATTTTGTGGTGATAGGGGTTTTAGTTTTCTGGAAACAGTTATCCTTATAACATGTAAAGTATGACCCCTTTAACCGAAGTTCCGCTATGTGAGATTTTTTTTGGAACCAATTAATCTTGGATATCGGGGTCCACTATAGTTTATTCAGTTCGAAGCGGATCTATCGGGTCTTAAAAAGTTAAACGACAGACAATTAATGAGTATTTTTTAATTTATAAGCCATGATAATTTGTTTACAATTTGTCTCCTCTCTTTCCCACTCATAAGTGAAGCCGATTCATTTAAAGGGGTGGAGCTTAAGTGTTCATTGGGATGAATTGCATAAGGAACAATCCACTTCCCATTAATACCCTAGAACACTGAACATGGGTATAATATACCCGAACGCCATGACGTCACACGCATTACGTGGTGTTCCCGACTTCCCGTGGAGGCAGGCAGCTGGTATCCTTGGTAGCTTCAGTCTGTCCCGAGCCCTGACAGAGGTAGGTCATGTTGCTCCGCTCCGCGCCCTGGAATTTTCTATAATCATGTGATCGGGTACGGTATACCCGAGTTCAGTGATAATAGTAAAAGAAAAAATCGGGTATATTATACCCGAGTTCAGTGTTAGTGTACAAAGTGAGAGTGTACTAATTATTTATTTTCCATTTCCGGCTGTAAATAGTATTTTAGATAAACTATTATACCATTAGTGAGTTATCCTGATCATAATGGCTTCCCATTACCATAAAAATCCAACTGAGGAGGAAGTGGATGCTATTCTTTTTGGACTCAATAGTGACGAAGAAAGTGATGTGTTAGAACATGAAGAGCTTTATGATAGTGATAATGATGTTGACTTTGTGGCTAACCCAGAGGATATGAGTAGTGGCATAGAAACTAGTGACTCTGACACAGACCAAGCACCCTGTCGCAGGCAGAGAAAGGGAGCACGTGGTCGGACTGGTAGGACTTGGCATCCCCCTCCTACCGCCTCGCCTGCCACCCCTCCTGCTGGCCCTTCTGCTTACCCTCCTGCTGGCCCTTCTGCTTACCCTCCTGCTGGTTGCCCTTCTTCCTACCCTGCTGCTGGCCCTTCTGCTTACTCAGATGACCCTGATGACCCTGCTGCTATCACCCCTGCTGCTGCACGTCCTCCTGCTTCTGCTCCTCCTCCTGCTCGCCGGGGACGACGATGACACTGTGATGAGGATGAGGACCTGCTTGTTACTTTTCCCACGACAACAGTGAAAAGTAAATCAGGCTTTGTGTGGCACACAAGGCCGCAGGTCTCCACAGCAACACGAACAGCAGCTGAGGTAAGTGTCAAGGAATATACCTGAAACCATTATTTTGTTGTGATGTAGTCATTTCTGTGTACTAAAAAAGCCTTTTTTCATGCCTCTCTTCCCTACAGTTTGCGCGTCGACTGTGTGGTGGTGACCCCTGGCAACTGCATGTGGGGCTGGGGTAAGTTATAATGTTCCAGGAATATACCTAAAACTATTATTTTTATTGTAATAGTCTTCATATATCACTTAGTACTCATTTACAGGGGGTATCATAGGCTAAAATCGCATTATAGTGAATAATAAGCCATTTTTCATGTACTAAAAAAGGGTGTTGTTCCACCTCTCTTCCCTACAGTTTGCGCATGGACTGGGTAATGGAGACCCCCTGAGAGCAGAGGCAGCATACCTGGGAAGGGTTTGGGGAAGTTTGGTTGAAATTGATGGAGCCGTTTTTTTTTTGGTGATTTTTTTTTTCCCCAAAAAACTTCTCAAATTTTTTTGCTTTTTCAATATGTTTTTTTCAGTACGAACCTATTTGTATGAGTTAAGAGTTAATATTAGGTTTAGTAATAGTAAGGTGCATTAACTTTAGTGTGTAATTGTTAATTTGAATAAATATGCATATTTACTATTTTTTTTCTATTTTCCAATGTCGGGTATAATATACCCATGTTCAGTGTTTGTGTGACTCAAACATATGTTCAGTGTTCTAGGGTTAATTAAAG
>JAJOZX010007809.1:130000-132500 GCA_023014485.1 Bathynomus jamesi | reverse complement strand
AACATTTTGTATATTGTTATTTTTCAGTTTGTATTTATTGTACATTTATTTATTTTGCAGATTTCATCAAAAATGGTAGTCAGCAACATATAGCAGTCATAACAGACTCTGAACCTCTTTCCGTAAACCTTCTCATCCCTTTCATTGCTATAGACGCCGTGGCCGAACATTCTAGAATCATTTCTTTGCTGTGACGTCACTGTGGCGGCCGCGTCAGTGTAAGTGCGGCGTCACTGACTCAGTATCTTTGCTGCCTTCGCTGAGAGTGGTTGTATAGCAGTTGCTGAGTTGCACTCATGGAGCGGCATACGCGTCACAAAACAGTTGTTTGGCTCATAGGACATCCTATAGAGTCCTTCAAAGAAACCCAGCTTCCATCTAAAAGGGAAACATTAGCATTGTTTATGAACTACAAGATCAATAAAAAGCAACAGGTGAAAACAGCGGCTTTGTTGACTGCTAGAGATGTTATGGATGTGTGGGAAAAGGCACGCATCCCAACAGTGTTGAAATGTCATGTCGTGGAGAGAGTAAAGAAACTTTTCAACGAGTGGGAGAAACTAAAGAAGAACAGAAATAATAAGAAGAAGCAATCACCTGCACTACTTCAAAAACAAGAGAACTGGCAAAATGACTTGCAAGATCTGTTTGACATTGCACATGCAAGTGCTCTTGACATGATAAAGATAGATGAAGATCGTGAGTTTTTGATGCTGCAACGACAAAAAGGAAGAAAAGGCAAAATGTCTGGAGTGGATAAAGTTTTTTCACAAATGGAAGAGATTGCTAGAGAAAAGGAAACATTGCTTGAAAAGAAAAGAAAGAGGGAAACAGCCGTTTTCGAAGCAGCAGTGCTCTCAAGTTCAAGTCCTTCAAGTTTGAATGAAGATAGTTCAAAATCAGAAGAAGAATTTGTTGCTGACCCTCAGCAGCCATCAACTTCGAGACAAAGTAGATCAAAGTCTAAGAGTGCAAAGCTTATGGATTCTTCAATGCTTGTATCTCTTGATGCTGCAAAAGTAAGTGATAGAGCTGCTTCGGAAATCTTGATCCCAACAATCAATGCTCTTGGGCAAAACCCTGAAGAATACAGTGTTAGCTATTCATCGATACGGAGAGCAAGACAAAGGAACCGCAAGACAATGGCAGAAAATTTGAAGCAGGATTTCGAAACAAATTGCCCTCTCCAAATACATTGGGACGGCAAACTACTGGAAGATATTACTGGTCATGAAAATGTTGATCGACTGCCAGTTCTAATTTCCGGCCAAGGAGTTGATCAGCTTCTTGGTATTCCCAAACTTGCCAGAGGAACTGGTCAAAACATTGCAGATGCTGTCCATCAGTTAGTATTGGAGTGGAATATATCTGACCAAGTGAAGGGCATGTGTTTTGACACCACTGCCTCCAACACAAGTTCTAAGAGTGGTGCTTGTATGTTACTAGAGCAAAGATTGGATAAAGATATGCTGTGGCTGGCTTGCCGACATCATATTTTCGAAATAGTGTTAGAAGCTGCAGTTTCTGTCTCCTTGCCATCTTCTAGTGGCCCTGACATACAACTGTTTAAGAGATTCAAAGCAAAGTGGGTGGAAATTGACAAGAACAATTACCAAACAGCAACAGATGACCCTAACATTGCAGAGAAAATCTCAGATGCTGAAGAACTCATTCAATTTGCTCAAGCTCAGCTTGATGAACAGCAGCCTCGTGATGACTACAAGGAATTGCTCGAGCTAACGCTCATTTTCATCGGTAGTGCCCCCAAGTCAGGAATCAGCTTTAAAGCACCCGGAGCTTATCACAGAGCACGATGGATGGGCAAGCTAATTTACTGCATTAAAATTTGGATGTTTAAATCTCAGTTTAAACTAACTGAGAGAGAGGAAAAAGGACTGAGAGATGTTTGCTGCTTTTCAGCTGCGATATACATCAGATCGTGGTACCTGGCACCCATACCCTCATGCGCCCCCCGTTCAGATTTGCATTTTGTGCAAAGTCTGCAGCTCTACAAGCAAAAGGATGACAAAATTGCAAGTGCTGCACTCAATAAGTTTTTGAGACATTTGTGGTACCTCTCTGAGGAGCTTGTGGCGCTTGCATTTTTTGATTCAGCTGTTTCGCATGAGACAAAAAACAAAATGAAGCATGCTCTGCAGAAACCAGTTGACTCAAAACCGAGAAAACGAGCATCAATAAATCCTGAATCAGCTGGGCAGAAACAACTGCAGGATTTCGTTACTGCGAACACAAAAAGATTCTTTGAAATCCTAGAGGTGCCTTGCACTATTCTTGAAAAAGATGCTGAAGAATGGAATGATGATGAAAGTTATGCGAATGCAAGAGATATCGCATATGGACTCAAAGTGGTAAACGACATTGCGGAAAGAGGTGTACGACTGATGGAGGAATACAACAAACTGATAACCAATGATGAAGAGCAGAAACAATACCTTCTTCAAATTGTTAAAAGTTACAGGTCGTCACTCTCAAACAAAAA